>CM065590.1:256221671-256467180 GCA_033119425.1 Bufotes viridis
GTGGAACATGTAGCAGGGATGCACTAAGTTTGTTATCATGTTACGTGATGTTTGCACCCTGTTACAGGTATAAAGGGATAATGGAGCACTCATGGCCACTCTAGGGGTGGGGGCCTCCAATACAGCACTATTCCTGCTAGTTATAAGTGTTATGCTAGAGCAGAGAGGTCAAAGATATATGGTAATGCCGGGTTAACTAGCTAAGCGCTGCTACTAGAGTTGATATATTACTGTTATTGCAGGTTTGATCATATTTCTCGAGTTCAGAAAATTTTCCCCAGTTTCTCTTATATGAGTGTAATGTTTATACTTGTTACGTATCGGGTGGGTGGGAGGGAATGGGTTATGTGGGTGTTCGAGACCATGTGTAAAAGAGACAAGAGTATTTATATGTGCGGCCTGGGACAGGGTAGTGGCAGACAAATACTTTTATGGTGCAGATCTATAAATGGGTACCCTTAGGATAATTGCCTGGAATATGAGGGGTTTAAGTCAGGCTAAACGTAATGCTGTCTTTCACACTCTACAAATGCACCAGCCAGCAATACTGTGCCTATCTGAAACACACCTCACTGCTGAGAGAATACATCTTGTTCAGAAGGCCTGGGTGGCGCAGAAATTCCACTCCACCTACTCTACACAATCGAGAGGGGTGAGTGTGTTGGTACATAGAAGTCTTCTCTTCATTTCTGGAGAGGTATGTGTAGATGATGAGGGATGATTTGTATGTATTGATTGCTCTATATTTCACTTCCGCATGCTGTTGGTAGCTATTTATATACCTCCTCCATATTCCTGTGAAGTCCTTAAAAAGGTGCTGACCTTCACTTCCAAA
The DNA here is from genome assembly GCA_033119425.1 of Bufotes viridis. Classification (NCBI taxonomy): domain Eukaryota; kingdom Metazoa; phylum Chordata; class Amphibia; order Anura; family Bufonidae; genus Bufotes; species Bufotes viridis. The sequence goes on from CM065590.1 coordinate 256,222,507, forward strand.
TTCCCAGAGATACTGAAGTTGATAGTTGGTGACTTCAATATGTACTTGGATAAGTCCCTAGAAAAATTCTAGCCTGATGGAGGGGTGTCTGGCCCTTTCCCTACGTCGCTAGCCAGGATGCTTGTAGAAGTGGACCTGTGTGACCTATGGAGGACTAGAAACCCTGGAGTGAAGGAATAGTCTTGCTATTCTTCCTCCCATAACTCTACAATTGATCTAATTGTGGGGTCCCTGGTTTTGATGGATAAGATCAGGGATATTGGCTACCTACCCCGCAGCATCTTTGATCATTCTCCAGCCTTGCTAACATTGGATTTAGGGAATGGTGCACTAATCCAGAGGCAGACGTGGCGTTTAAATCCCTTCTGGCTCCAATTAGTGGATACAGGGGATGTGATCTCAGCGGCTCTGAAATAATTTTTTGCTACTAATGAAGGCTCAGCTAGCCCCTCAATAATCTGGGACACCATGAATGGTTATACTAGAGGGGCGTATATGAAACAGATTAGCTCCCATAAGTCTAAAAGCAGGGCCCTCACAGCAGAAATTTTAGATAGAGTTCAAACAACTGAGGCTAAATACGTCGCTAACCCAATGCGGGAAAATGCTTCCAGCTGGACAGAAGCACAGGCCCCATTGAAAGAACATCAGATTAGCAGAGCGGGGAACAATCAATTCTTTCAAACTCAAAAATACTACGTGGAGGGGAAAGGCCATTTGTTAGCTACCATTATAAAAACACAATCTGGCCCGTCTTGTGTGCCTGTTATTGCAGATACACTAGGGGCACAAGTAACGGGGGATGACAATATATTGGGAATATTCCATGCTCACTATATTGATGTCTATAAGTCCAGGTTGAAGATCACCCAACAGGAAACGGAACAATATTTAAGCGACGTCCAGATGCCCAGATTGTCGGCTGAACTTAGGGAGATGTTAGAGGGCGACATTCAACTAAAGGAGCTGGAATTGGCAGTGCAATGTCTCCCTAATGAGAAAGCGCCTGGTGGGGACGGTCTGCCTGGGGAATTCTACAAGAAACACCAGGAAGTGTTGCTCTCACGCCTTCTAAATGGTTTCAATGTTTCATATAGGGTGGGTATTTTACCAAGCTCTATGAGAGAGGCAGTGGTAGTGGTACTTCCCAAGCCGGGAAAGGACCCGATTATGATAGATTCCTAAAGGGCCTATTTCGTTGTTAACAGTGGACATTAAAGTACTGGCTAAAGTACTAGCTAATAGACTCTTGACTATCATATCCCACATTATTCACGAGGATCAATGCGGCTTTATGCCGGGTAAGTCCACATCTCTAAACCTCAATTTCCAGATGGAGAAGAATCGGGAGGCGGGTTGCCCGGCAGTGGTTTCGCTCGACGCTGCCAAAGCTTTCCACAGCGTCGAGTGGGAATACCTCTGTGTGGTCATGTCAAAGCTGGGTTTCGGTTCTGGCTATATTAACTGGGTGAAACTGCTTTATAACCACCCGAGAGCCAGACTTAGGATAAACAGGAAGCTGTCCCCGATGATGACATTGGAGAGGGGCACCAGGCAGGGCTGTCCCTTGTCGCCCCTTCTATTTGCCATCACAATAGAGCCCTTGGCCTGTATATTACGCTCCACTCCCATGATTCGAGGATTGGGGAGGGGGGACAGAGAGGAAAGAGTTTCGCTATACGCGGACGATATGTTGCTATATGTGGGTGATCTGGTTTCCTCGATTGACCCTATTATATCACTAATAACAGAATTCGTCAGACAATCTGGTTTACTTATTAACTGGAATAAGTCTGTTATCCTCCCATTGCCCCCCCCTTCCGCAAACACTGTGCTTAGATCACACTAAGTTGAAAGTAGTTTTTCTCCTTCAAATATTTGGGAATTGATATATCAGTTAATCCCCAGTTGTACATTACGGACAATCTGATACCGTTATTGGCTAAGTTTTTAAAATAAAAACAACTACTTGGCATAAACTCCCACTATCAGTGATAGGTAGAGACAACCTCATTAAAATGATTTTAATGCCACAGCTACTCTATCTCACATAACTCACCAGTATGGATACCCATGCACTATTACTATAAGATACAACAAATATTCCGCTCCTTGATATGGAAAAACAAATATAGTAGAATCCATATGAAATATTACAGATGGCTAAAGAAATTGATGGTTTGGCCCTGCCTAACCCCTTCCTATACTTTTTGGCAGCTCAACTGCAGCATTTCAAAGGGTAGGGGTCAATGGGAAAGGTTGGGAGGAGTGGAGAACTGATAAGATGGGCATCTGGATACTATATTCCTGTCACAATCCTTGAAAAAGACCTAATTGATTCCCTAATGTCCCTTCGAAGTATTAGATTAATGCGTAAAGTCTGGGAAAAATTTAAGGAAGTACTGGGTGTCTCAGGCCTCCTTGATGTGTCTCCTGTTAGGATTATTCCAAACTTAATAGAACTCTGCAATTTGCAGAGATTCTCTACATGGGGGGCGAAAAGGGTTGTGGAGTGTGGGGCAGCTCTACTCTCAGGGTCTCCTGAAACCATTTATCTCTCACCAGGTGCTTAGTAAATCAGTGGGGGCAGGCCCTGTGAGCGGAGCGATCTCCGCCACCAACAAGTCTCTACTAGGTGAATATTCCCACTTACAGTCAAGGAGAAATGGGAAAGAAATGTAGGCCCTATTACTGATACCCAATGGGAGGGCATACTTGCACTGATTTCAACACTGTCCCTCAGCGAAGCAGCTAGATTGTTGCAACTTTTTATGATGCACAGGGTTTATAGAACCCTAATCTTTCTCTGAAGGGTGGGATTTAGGTCTGACTGTTCCTGTCCAAGATGCAAGGAGGAAGGGGCTGCTATGTTCCATATGTTGTGGAGTTGTAATGCCTTGTATAGATACTGGAAGGGGGTAGTGAACCTAATAAACAAAATATATAGCACAAATTTTAAGATGGATCCTAGATTATGCCTACTTGGGATATTTGATTCAGACACTCTACAGCTGTATATAACGATTGGAATCAATAGAATTTTGTATCAGGCACGTAAGACTCTGGCTTCTAAATGGATACAGCCGCTTCCCCCTAGCGTCTCCAAATTTACTGCAAGAATGAATGTGGTCATACAGTTGGAAAGAGAGAATTATTTAAAATGTAACTGTCTGTCTAAGTTTGAAAGTATTTGGGGCCCGTGAATAGACAGGTCTGGAGTTTGCAGTCCATAGCGGACTCATGTCGGTTGCTGGATAATAACCGTAGGGGTAATTAAAGATGGTGTGGGGTACCTGTGGTTTGCTTATCTAATACCATTGTCGAGGTGTAATATGTGAGTCTGCTACTGTTCATGCAGTATGTTGAGATGTGATTTCTGTCTCCTAGATGGGGACTATTTATGTTCCTGTTTGATGTTTGTCCTTGTATTCTACCTAGGCACAAGATCTGTCTCTCTTCCTTAGCATTTGTCTCACAAATTAGGGGGGGAGGGGGGGGGTTGTTGGATTTTGTATACAAAGAATGTCATACGTTGGATCTCCTGTACTTTGCAAATATTGTCATTGTAAGGTATGGAACAAAGCATGTGATGCAAAGGACTGTATTATGTTGTTGTTTTATTTTATACATTTAAAAAAAATATCGGATTTTTTTAAAAATTTAAAACGCTAATCGTAAACAATATGTGCCTCCTAAAACTTTATCACGGGAAACAACACGAGTGTGCCAGGTCACTACTACAACATAATCTGCAGATTTCATCTAATTAGCCGAAGGCATATTGCTAAATGTGGTAAATGTTAGATAAGTCTACATTGCTTAATATCTTGTGCAATTAAATATTACAAGGAACATGCTGTACTCACGGGGGAAACCATGGAGATGTAACATAGTAACATAGTTTATAAGCCGAAAAAAGACATCTGTCCATCCAGTTCAGCCTGTTCTCCTGCAAGTTGATCCAGAGGAAGGCAAAAAAACTGTGAGGTAGAAGCCAAAAAATTCCTTCCCGACTCCAATCAGGCAATCAGAATAACTTCCTGGATCAACGACCTATCTCTAGTAGCTGTAGCCTGTAATATTGTTACACTCCAGAAATACATCCAGTCCCCCCTTGAATTCCTTTATTGTACTCACCATCAACACCTCCTCAGGCACAGAGTTCCATAGTCTCACTGCTCTTACTGTAAAGAATCCTCTTCTATGTTTGTGTACAAACCTTCTTTCCTCCAGACGCAGAGGATGTCCCCTCGTCACAGTCACAGTCCTGGAGATACATAGATGATGGGAGAGATCTCTGTACTGACCCCTGATATATTTATACATAGTTATTAGATCTCCCCTCAGTCGTCTTTTTTCTAAAGTGAATAACCCTAATTTTGATAATCTTTCAGGGTACTGTAGTCTATCCATTCCAGTTATTACTTTAGTTGCCCTCCTCTTAACCCTCTTCAGCTCTGCTATGTCTGCCTTGTTCACAGGAGTCCAGAACTGTACACAGTACTCCATGTGTGGTCTGACTAGTGATTTGTAAAGTGGTAGGACTATGTTCTCATCACGGGCATCTATGCCTCTTTTGATGCATCCTATTATCCTATTGGCCTTGGCAGTAGCTGCCTGACACTGGTTTCTATAGCTTAGTTTGCTGTTCACTAAAATTCCTAGGTCCTTTTCTATGTCAGTGTTACCCAGTGTTTTACCATTTAGTATGTACATGTGACTTGCATTATTCCTTCCCATGTGCATAACCTTACATTTGTCAGTGTTAAACCTAATCTGCCACTTCTCTGCCCAATCCTCCAATCTATCCAGATCCCTCTGTAGCAGAAAACTGTCCTCTTCCGTGGTAAATACTTTACACAGTTTAGTGTCATCTGTAAAAATTTATATTTTACTTGATGGTTTCAAAATGCATAGAAAAATTTGTGGGCATCAAATGAGGCTTATATCTATAATGTAACATGTAACTTGCATTTAATTATATTAAATATAGAGCAAATTAAGAGCTGTATTAGATTGGCCAATAGTCAGCCAGATCATCACTAATGAGCATTCGTTTTGGCAGTGTAAGGGCTCATGCACACGGCCGTTGGCGGGTCTGCAATACACGGGGCACCGGCCATGTGCACCCCGCATCATGGATGCAGACCCATTCACTTGAATGGGTCCGCAAACCCGGACATGTGGTGCGGAACTACGGATCGGAACCTCACAGAAGCACTACGGAGTGCTTCCGTGGTGTTTCTGGTCGTGCCTCCGCACAGCAAAAAAGTAGTCCATGCATTATTTTTTCGCGGTGCCGACCTTCGGATGCGGATCGTGGTCCCCATTCAAGTGAATGGGTCCGCGATCTGCATTCGGCTGCCCCACGGTCGGTGCCCCTCCACTGCAGACCGCTATTTGCGGTCCACAGCACGGGCCCGCCAGCACATGGTCATGTGCATGAGCCGTAATACTGACATCAATTAACCGATGAATGAGCAAACGCTCGTTCATTAGGCAATCCAGATTTTTAAACAGGCTTAAAAATCATTGCTTACAGGCAACAGATTGTGCTGACTAATCACGATCTGCTGCCGGCAAACAAGTAGTCAGTATGGGGACGAGAGATGGTATTAGCGATGACTCCTCCTCCTACTGTGGAGAAGAACGCTGTGTGTAATAGCAGCGGTCTCCTCCACTAGCAAGCAGGCAATTGCTGGGAAGGAAAGCTTCCTTCCTGACAATCGCCTGCAAAAACAAATTACGTAATACAGCCTTAACAGATTACGACCGGCATTAAGTAAAACTCTCAAGACTTTCCATCTTTCCAAACAAATGTATTTTTATTCATATATTATAATTAAAGACAATATATAATTAAAGACAAGACTGATTGTGAATGTGGTGTACCGAGAAGATGTGAATTGAAATATGTGAGTAGAACTAGACTAACTAGTTCTAACTAGAATGAATTAACATCTAAATAACATTAGGAATTAGGCCACATAGCAGAGGAATAAAACAACTGTGAGTCCACACAAGGGGACTTTTGTTAGGATTTTAAATTTGTTGTGTGTCAGTTCAGAACAATACCTCTGACTAAGGCCTCTTGCACACGAACAAGTGCTGGCCGTGCCCGTGCTGTGGACCGCAAATTGCAGTCCGCAATGCACGGGCACCGACCGTGGGCCAGCCACATGCAGATCGCTGACCCAATCACTTGAATGGGGTCCGCGATCCGTCTGTTCCGCAAAAAGATAGTACAAGTTCTATCTTTTTGTGGAAAGGAAGCACGGAACGGAACACCACGGAAGCAGTACGTAGTGCTTCAGTTCCGTGGTTCCGTTCCTTCCGCACCGGATTTGCGGACCCATTCAAGTGCACACGGGGGGCCTAATGCCTCATTCACACGTCAGTGTTTTAGTCAGTGATTTCCATCAGTGATTGTGAGCCAAAACCAGGATTGGCTCTAAACACAGAACAGGTGCAGATCGTCCCCTTATACCTTATTTCTGTGTAGCCTACACTCCTAGTTTTGGCTCACAATCACTGATGGAAATAACTAACCAAAACACTGAGGTGTGAATGTGGCTTAAACTGGAGAAGGGTGATTAAGCCAGGCAGTGTTATGAAGATTTCTATTTATTTATTGCTATGCATTGATGCAATGCTTCTTTCTCAGAAGTTCCAATTAAACACTGATCATCTCATCAGTTTCCACCCAGTGGTTGTCCTGTTTTTTCCTAGTAAATGTCTTCTATATGACTAAATCGATCTGCAGAGAACGCAAGCACTTTGAGATCTGTGGAAGTGAGATCTGCAGCAGGATCCTTAGTTTGGAGAAAGAAGTTAGTGTTTGTCTCCAGGCAGAGAGACAAGACAAAAAGACAAAAGGCACTAAGACAAAAACAAACACCTGAAAGGACACATTCTTGTCAAAGAGGCTTTGTGCAGCTTGGCAGAACTTGTTGGCTTTGACTAAACAAATTCTTTTACAGCTCCAAGACTAATATTCTTTTATTTATTTTATGGACTATTCTCAAGAAACAGGCCTTGGACAGTCTCGTGCTTACATTTTCTGTTGATCTACCATTCTTTTCGGTTTTTAAATAATTACATTGCAATTAGAGATGAGCGAACTTTAAAAAAAAGTCCGTTGTCCGGCGTTCGGGTTGCGGTAAGTCGCGCATCCCGTTATGGATTCCACTATAGCGGCATATGGTATCCATAAGGGGCGGCTGCCACCAACCCGAACTGTTGAACAGCCGAAGGACCTGGGGTGACGTCACTGTCATGTGATCAGTGCAGGGGGCGTGGCTCAGCACTGGATTTGATCCCGTGCTGAGCCACGCCCCCTGTACTGATCACATGACAGTGACGTCACCCCAGGTCCTTCGGCTGTTCAACAGTTCGGGTTGGTGGCAGCCGCCCCTTATGGATTCCATATGCCGCTATAGTGGAATCCATAACGGGATGCGCGACTTACCGCAACCCGAACGCCGGACTTTTTTTTAAAGTTCGCTCATCTCTAATTGCAATGTCTCTCTTCAGCTACCCATGCATTATAGTTCAAGGCTGTGTATGATGGTGATGAATCCCTTTAATAGAAATGTGCCATCAGAAAATTACCTATTTTTTAATCCAGAGGAAAAAAAATGCCACTGTTTGCAGCTGACTGGAAATAGCAGCTTTAGGCCTCATGCACACGATCGTATGTGTTTTGCGGTCAGCAAAACATGGAAGCTGCTCCGCGTTCCGTTCTGCAATTTGCGGACCGGAACGCGGCCCATTGTAGAAATGCCTATTCGTGTCCGCAAAACGGACAAGAATAGGACATGCTCTATTTTTTTGCGGGGCAACGGAACGGAGCGACGGATGCGGACAGCACACGGAGTGCTGTCTGCATTATTTGTGGCCCCATTGAAGTGACTGGGTCCGTGCCCGAGCCGCAAAATATGCGGCTCAGACGCGGACCAAAACAACAGTCTTGTGCATGAGGCCTTACAAGCAGACTCAGAAGCGAGTTTGCGAGCGTTTTTATGTCCCAAGTCTGAGACTTGAGATTACTTGACTTTAGATTCATGGACTTTAGGAGGGGACTGCATTTATTTATTTGTGTTTCAATTTAATTGCATTGTATAAGTACAGTGTGTGGTCTATGATTGACAGTGCAGTCTAGTGCACATCTTGTGCAATGTACGTAGTCCTGAAACAGCCATTTGAGGGTACATAATGCTGTTCAAAATGTGAGCAATTTGGAAGCCCAGACCCTGCATCAAAATAAGCAAATTGCAACACTGAGATACCTTGACAATATGGAAAGGAGTTTGCTGCCCACAAATAGGGCAATCTGTCACAAAGACCAGGATCAACGAACAGTGTGTTGTCTTCCTGGTGCTAAAGTTCGACATATCACGGATCAGGTTGATCAATTTCTGGGAGGGGCTAGTGGTCATGGTGGACATTGACACCAATGACAAAGTTAGAAGTAGGCGAGGTTCTTTAAAAATAATTTCAAGGACTTAGGTTGCAAGCTCAGACCAAGGACCTCAAAGATAGTATTCTCTGAAATACTACATGTACCATGAGCCACACCATAAATGCAGCAGGAGATTATGGAGGTCAACAATTGGCTCAAGAACTGGTGTAAGCAAAAGGGGTTTGAGTTCCTGGAGAATTGGGCCGACTTCTTTGTTGGCTACAGGGTTTATTGTAGGGATGGGCTGCACCCCACTAGGGCCTGGAAGGGGGGAGGGTAACTGTCTTATAGAAGGGGAAGATCATGAAGACAGTGATCTGGGGTGAAGTAATGGAACAGGGGTAGAATAAAGATACTAGAATAGTTGATAAGGAAAGGCATAGGGTAAAAAATATCCAAAAACTCTTAATTGTATGTATACTAATGCCTGATTAATAAAATTGCTGAACTGGAATTAGTGATGTGTGAGTAGAACTATGACATAGTGTGAATAAATGAGACATGGCTGGATGATAGCTATGACTAGGCAGGTAACTTACAGCATTACAATCTGTTTAGGAAGGATTGTAAAAACTGTATAGGGAGAGGGGTTTTACTTTATGTAAAGTCCTGTCTAGGGATCGCCCCCTTCTGACAAGGGATCGCCCCATTCCGTTTTAGGTAGGATATGTAGCATAGGGACAACCTAGGGATCAGATTTTCCCTCCCTAGTTCCAAGGGCTACACAAATGCCAATATCACACTATATGGCACTTTGGTATCCTTGTTTATTTTAACATTTTGATATAAAGGCTAAGTTTTAATGGTGGTGGCCTGTGATTATTATATTTTTTACCACTACTGTGTTATTTGGGCCTTCTGACAGTCAAATAGTCAGATCTGTGATAGTGGGTAACACCTGGGAAATAGTTATCATATTAAAATGAACTTCCAATTGTCATTTAAAAGGGTGTTTTTTCAGGGAGGCACTAAAACTGACAGTGAAATGTCAGATGAAGAGCAGAGTGTCAAAGTAAACACCCAATTAAATGTGGCCTGTCTGCCCAAAGAAGTAGTACGGTGGCGTCTTAAAAATTTATAAAGTAGACAAATCACTGGGCCCAGATGGCATACATTCCTGTATTAAGATAATTAAGTAAATGGACAATATCAAGTTCTCCTATTGAGTTAAGATATTTAGATTAATGTGATAAACGTGATCTCTAGCCCTTGGGTATATGTTATTCTATATGTTGCATATGCCTAATAACAGTAGAGGGTCACTATTCAGGAATAATACAATCAGGGCTGATAACGCTTCTCATGGAATTTGACCTGTGGACGCTATTTCATAAAAGCAGGGAAGCTGTATTGAGCAAGGATGGAGGAAAAAGATCTATAATACTGATTAGTTAGACCATCCAGGCTAAGAGATTTATTTAGTTTAAGAGTTAATCTCGTCTACAGAAATGTCTTAAGTATTTACAGTAGAGTTTTAGGAAAAAAGTGATATCCCATTTAAGAAAGAATTAAATAATTATCATTTAGCAATTTAAGATCTTCTAATTTTGGTTATCAAACAGATATTGGATGCGGGCATTTGCTGCTATAGTCTTAATTCTATTGGCCAGAAATGTATTGGTTTTGTTACCCAAGTTATAATATAATGCTTTGGATTTTCGTAAGTGTAAGTCGAAATTCTGCACGCTGCTTTAGGTATATGGGACAGCAGCTGCGGACAGGAAGAGAGAAGGGAGATGGCATGTGCACACTGCGCACAACGTTTCCTCAAACAGCTGATTGGCGGGGGTGCCAGGTGTGGGACCCCTGCTGATCTAATATTGATGACCTATACTGTGTTATTAAGCCTCCAAGGGGGGAAGTGTATGGTTGAAAATGGATCTTGGTTAGTAAAAGATATTGGTATATTAAAGGAGGAAATTTTCTGCAGGAGCCATTTATCTACTAATATCATGTCAATTCATGAATATGAGTTATATGGATGTGAAAATAAAGTAAAATCTAGTTTGAATGCCTGGAGAAATATCCATGAGTCATATAACTCTTCTTTGAGTAATAGGTCCCTAAGGGAGTAGTCCTTCTCTGTGGTCTGGTGGGCTTCTATCTATTACAGGATGAATTACCTTATAGAAATGACCACAAAAAAACTTTTATTTTTTATACAGGTTCTAAGGTGGTGACAACCCGTTTAAAGATTTGGGGCATGAACCATCACTAAAATGGATAGCTGTTAATTGCACAGTTAAGTATTGCATAACAACCCTGAGAGTTAATCTGTGTGGAAATAAGTTGAAATGATACCAAGCTTTCATGGCAATCAACACTTCCCCTTTTCTTATTTATTTTATGCACTTATGTACACTGACATATTCCGCAGATCTTTACAGACATTAGCATCACACTGTTCCCAATGGGGCTCACAATCTAAGTTTCCTATCAGTATGTCTTTGGGGTGTGGGGGAAAACTAGAGTACCCGGAGAAAACCCACACAAACATGGGTGATGCCTTTGTGAAAAAGATAACTGGGAATTGTTTCTTTCTTCCTCTAAAATTATCTGAGGCTAATAAGTGTGTTTTTTAAACACATAACATGTCACAATTGAGATTTCTGGCATCTCTAAAAAGGGAGGAACATTTAAAGGGGCTGTTCAGACCCTTGACATTAAATGTGAAGATGCCATATTTGTAAAGTGTACAGACTGCTTTGCCTCTTTAAATAAAATAGTTTAAGGTATAATATATACACGCAGACAATATTGTTGGTAGCCTTCTGTTAACCCCTTACAGGCCAGTGGCATACATGTACGGCACTCGGATGGACTTTAAAGATGGCGGTCTTGCGCAAGACTGGAGAGTGCCATAGAAGCCGGAGTTTTTAACAGTAGACACAAGAGCCTAATGGCTGCGACCGGCGGTAATGACGATTGCGGACTTTTAATCCCTAAGATGTCGTGGTCAGACATGTAAAAGCAAGGGGAGTGAAAAAACAAAAATGCAAAAACCTCAAGGACTGAAAGGGTTAAAGAAAGAAAAACCCACAATGGTCACTGAAATAACTTGAAACTGACAAATAACAATAGCTAAAAATGTACTGAAAATCAGATATTGCTTTTAAATTTTGGTTTAAAAGAATAATAATAATAATAATAAAAAAACTAATGAAACTGGCCTGGACAAAAATCATGGTAACCCCAGAAAAGATTAAAAATGAGAATCTAAGGCGTGTCCTTAGTTTACAGATATCACAGATATCTTTAAACTTGTAATCAGTCTGCTTATTTAAAGGGTGAAAAGTAGTCACTAAGCTGTTTGGTATCTTGGTGTGTACCACACTGAACATGTACCAAATTATTATGCAAATTGGATTTAAAGGGGTTGTCACTTCAGCAAGTGGCATTAATTATGTACAGAAAGTTAATACAAGGCACTTACTAATGTATTGTGATTGTCCATATTGCCTCCTTTGCTGGCTGGATTAATTTTTCCATCATATTATACACTTTGTTTCCATGGCTATAACCACCCTGCAATCTATCGTGGGAGCGCACACAGGCTGGTGCTTTTTCCTATAGTGTGCAAGCACGGCCACCGATGTTGGATTAAAGGGTGGTCGTAACCATGGAAACTAGCAGTGTATAATGTGATGGAAAAATGAATCCAGCCAGAAAAGGAAGCAATATGGACAATCACAATACATTAGTAAGTGGCTTGTATTAACGTTATCTACATAATAAATGCTATTTGCTGAAGTGACACAACCCCTTTAAGTATCATAAAGATATAACTTATTGTTTTTCAATTAAACTCATGGATGGATTTGTGTCTCGGGGTTCTTTGGATCACTGAAATCAGTCTCAAACACCTGTGATAATTAGTTTTCTAGGTGACCCTAATTAAAGGAAAACTACTTAAAGGGGTTCTTTGCTTTTTACTATTGATGACCTATCCTCAACGTTATGTGTGTGTATATGTTATATCCATCAATATCAGATCGGCGTGGGTCTGACCCCCGGCAGCCCCACTGATAAGCTGTTTGAAGAGAAGGCAGCGCTCGTTCTCTGCTCTGTTCACCTGCCTGCCCTAACAATCGCAGTGGTGAGTAGTGTAATTACAAGTATGGTGTCCACATTCACTTTTATGGCACAGCCGTCCTATTGAAGTGAATGGGGACTCTATAGTTGTAATTACACTTGCTCACCACTGCCATTGATGTGGCAAGCAGGTGAACAGAGCAGAGAACGAGCGCTGCTTTCTCTTCAAGCCGCTGATCGGAGCATGTGAATGTTTAGCAGGCGTGGGAATGGTGGGACACAGTGCATGCGCGAGACTATGTTGTGGGGTCCAGTGTTGAGGGAATGAGAACTATCAATCAAACGCTAAGGGGTGAAAATGCGGGCACGGCAAGCATGACTTCAAGTGAGAAAGCCGCTGATCCCTTGACTTCAAGACAATTTACATAGTGCAGGCAGTTGAATAAAATCAAAGAGCGAAGACACAAACAACTTTGGAATCATGCTATAGACGACAATAAGGTAATGCTGACGGTTTAATATGGGTTTTCTAAGTGATAGGTTCCCTTTAAGCAGGTTTCAAGCAATATGGGAAAGAAAAAGGATCTCTCTGCTGACAAAAAGCATCAAATACAATGCGCTGAACAAGGTATGAAACTTTAGATATTTCACGATAACTTAAAAGGGTTTTCCCATGACTAATGTAAAAAATGAAAATCAGACATCATATAGCACATGATAATCTCTTTCTAACAAAGCTAGAACCAGCCCAGTACCTCACATGGATCCAGAGATCTCCCCATTCATTGCTCTGCTGGATTTATATCAAGCTGACAGCTAAAGGGGAGTGTCTTTTCTGCTGAAGCTCAGGGGGCGTGTCTCAGCTCTCCGTATCACAGCTCAGGGGCATGTCTCAGCTTTCCCTATCACAGCTCAGGAGGCGTGTCTCAGCTCTCCCTATCACAGCTCAGGGGGCGTGTCTCAGCTTTCCCTATCACAGCTCAGGAGGCGTGTCTCAGCTCTCCCTATTACAGCTCAGGGGACGTGTCTCAGTTCCTCCTATCACAGCTCAGGGACGTGTCTCAGCTCCCGCTATCACAGTTCAGGGGGCATGTCTCAGCTCTCCCTATCACAGCTCAGGAGGCGTGTCTCAGCTCTCCCCATCACAGCTCAGGGGACGTGTCTCAGTTCCTCCTATCACAGCTCAGGAGGCGTGTCTCGGCTCTCCCTATCACAGCTCAGGAGGCGTTTCCATGCTCTTCCTATCACAGCTCAGGGGGCTTGTCTCAGCTCTCCCTATCACAGCTCAGGAGGCGTGTCTCAGCTCCCGCTATCACAGCTCAGAGGCGTGTCTCATGCTCTCCCTATCACAGCTCAGGGGGCTTGTCTCAGCTCTCCCTATCACAGCTCAGGAGGCAGCTGAAGGATGAAACTGAGCATGTGCGGCCTTCTCAGTGAGCAGGTCAAAGAAATAAGAAGAAAACAAACAGCAGGTGGCGATATACAGATACATTTTATTATATAACTCACTGGCTATGCTAAATTTTTAATTACATGCAGTTACAAAAGTATTCAGATCCAGGTGCTGGTTTGAAAACTATAGAATATTTTTCATGAGACAAACCCTTTAAGCAAGATCATAATACTTTGAAGAGATTTGTTGCTAATTCAGAGCACAGACAGGTTCATTATAAAGGCATAATGAGGAACATTTCTGCCAGAAAAATTAATCAGTTTAAAGCCTCATTCACACGTCAGTATTTAGGTCAGTGATTTGGAGCCAAAACCAGGATTAAAGCCTCCACAGACATAAGGGATAAGAGAAAGATCTGCACCTGTTCTGTGTTTAGTGGCGCACCTGGTTTTAGCTCACTGATGGAAATCACTGACCAAAATACTGACCTGTGAATGAGGCATAAGAGAGCAGCTGCTAAAATGCCATTACAAAGCAGCAAACTGGTATTTGAAGCTGTAATCCTGCGAACCTCCGGGTGTAGGATCCTCCAGAGGCATGCAGTTGTGCATAAACCTACAATTCGGCCACCCCCAAACCAGTGCTTATAAGCAGAAATGGTTGCAGTGGGCCTTGACATACAGGAAGACATTTTCAAACAGTCTTGTTTACTGATGAGTGCCATGGAACTCTGGACAATCCAGATGGATGGAGTAGTGGATGGTTGTTGGATGGCAACCATGTCCCAACAAGGCTGCGATGTTAGCACGGAGGTGGAAGAGTCATATTTTGGGCCGGATTCATGGGGAGAGAGCTGGTAGGCCTCTTTAGGGTCCCTGAAGGTGTAAATATAACCTCGGCAAAGTATTTAGAGTTTTTGACTGACCATTTTCTTCTATGGCACAAAAAGAAGTGTGCCTCCCGTAGCAAATTTATCTTCATGACAATGCACCATCTCATGCTGCAAAGAACACCTCTGAGTCATTGGCTGTTATGGGCATAAAAGAGGAGAAGCTTATGGTGAGGTCACCATCCTTCCCTGACCTCAACCCTATTGAGCCTTTGGAGTATCCTCAAGTAAAAGATCTATGGGGGTGAGAGGCAGTTCACATCAAAACAGCAGCTCTGGTAGGCTATTCTGACATCCTGCAAAGAAATTCAAGCAGAAACTCTACAAAAACTCACAGGTTCAAAAGATTCAAGAATTGTGAAGGTGATATCAAAGATGGAGTCCTATGTTAACATGTAACTTGGCCTATTAAGATGTTTTTGATTGAAATAGCTTTTGATTTCAGTAAATGTGACTTCTTAATGCTGAAAATTCAACAAATGACCATTTTTCAGTTCTTCACAACCTATAAAATGTTTTGAAACTCTGTTGTGCATAATAATTTGGAACAACGTTTTGAGTTTTTTTTTTATTTTTGAAAAAATACTGTTATCATTTGGGGTTTGTTTAAATTCTAACAGTTGATCACTTAAAAATTATACTGACTGTCATTAACATCAACCATTTAGGACAATTAGAGAAAAGTATAATTTGCATAATAATTTAGAATGCGGTGTATAGACAAACATGTTAACGGTAAAGGCTATAAGACCATCTCTAAACAGCTTGATGTTCCTGTTACTACAGTTGCACATAATATTCAGAAGTTTACAATATACGTAACTGTAGCCAACTTCCCTAGAAAAACTGATGACAAATTGAAGACTGATAATACAAACAGCCCAGAACCACTTCCAAAGAGATTACAGGTGAACTCCAAGGTCAATGTACATCAGTGTCAGATTACACCGTTCGTCCCTGCTCTAAGGCATAATAACATGTGGAGGAACTGTTCCACGTTGAATTCCTTAGAAACAGTAGACATAATGGAGAAAACTTGCCCATCATCAGCAAAAAGACATATGTAAGCTCAGGTAACCATATAATTCTAGCCAGAAGGAAGAAGGTGACATCAGAGTCCTCCTTTCCATTTAGCGAACTGAACTGCTTATTTCCATGTGCATGGAAACCTTCAAAGCCAGTTTTTAGGTCTAGGTCTCAAAACTTTATCTAAAGTAAAGATATATGGTATATACAATCTCAATTATGTATAAACTTCACAGCCTGATAGAACGTTGAAATGAGAAAATAATAAAGTATTTATTTAAGAAAAATAGCGGGGTACTCAAATAATTAAAAGTTCAGGCATACAGGAACCCTACATGTGGAGAGAGATTGGACTGATAACCATCCACATACATCGGGACCTGACAAGCAGCCACTGATTAGCTTGCATATAATGCCCAATAGGAAGTACTTAATTTTTGTCCACTAGCTAGTGGCTGTCATAGCCATACATCGGGCAGTGACAGTCTAATCACGGTCTGTGTGGGGTACTAGCCTAGATAGTGCACTGATAGCCGGCGCCTAGGTTACTCAAATATGCCCCACACCGCTGGTCTCACAACTAAAAGACTTGTCTTCTCTTAATTTGGTAGGCTACATTGAATCAGTATGAACGCTCAACGCGTTTCCATGTGGGACCTGTCTCCCCATGCTTTATCAGGAGCATAATAAGTTCAATTGTGTTATTGTTAAACTGTCAACGTGCGTCACAGAAGAATCTCGCTGAACCCAGCTGGAAGGGTGCGCATGCGCACTATGGTACAGGGGAATGCTAACTGCGGCAACTAAATGTCAGGTGAAATCGATAGCCCAAAATGTCAGAAGGGGGACCACAGAGGGAGGAATAAATCCCGACCCGATAAACAACACATCGGGTCATAAGGGGAGGAAAAGATTGACGCCACCACTGACGAATAGATTTCTCCAAAGCCCATATTGCAAGGAGAAATATATGTTAGCCATAATAGTGACATATTGTATCAAATAAGTCAACAGTATGATAAACAAGGACCAGACCAATATAGGAGGAGCACCAGGGGGATCGACAGAGTATAGACATATCGGCAGGGCCGGGCCGACACAGAGGCTGGGGAGGCTCCAGCCTCAGGGCGCAGGTCAGCTCCCCAGCCTCTGGGCGGCAGGCAGGCCACTGACCACGTCAGTGGCGTTGCGAGGGGTGAGGGCCACATCGGGTGACACCAGTCTGATGGGGTGACACCCGGACCCCCTGACCCAACAGCACTAGCATCCCCACTCACCCCCCGGCGCTGCACTGACGGTAGATGCTATTTCCTAGCCAGCTAAAGGACCTTCGATGATGTCATGCTCATGTGACCAGACTCCAGTAGGCAGAGCCAGTCTGGAGTCAGCAAGAAGCACAGTTGATTTCCCGGGTTTATGAGTGGAGCCAGTAGCAGGTGAGGTTTTCTCTTGGTGGGTGTATGGCTAAGTAATACTCTGCAGGGGGCCTATAGAGATAGTCTGGAGTCTGCAAGAAGCATAAGCCTCTGGGGAAATCAACTGTAATTGGTTTGCTGTAATGCTCTGCAGGGGGGGCAGTTGCTTTAATGCTCTGCAAGGGGGTGGTGGGGGTTCCTGTAATGCTCTGCAAGGGGGGTGGGGGTTGCTTTAATGCTCTGCAAGGGGGTGGTGGGGGTTGCTGTAATGCTCTGCAAGGGGGGTTTGCTGTATTGCTCTGCAAGGGGGGGTTTGCTGTATTGCTCTGCAAGGGGGTTGCTGTAATGCTCTGCAAGGGGGGTTGGGGGTTGCTGTAATGCTCTGCAAGGGGGGTTGGGGGTTGCTGTAATGCTCTGCAAGGGGGGTTGGCGGTTGCTCTAATGCTCTGCAAGGGGGTTGGGGGTTGCTGTAATGCTCTGCAAGGGGGTTGCTCTAATGCTCTGCAAGGGGGGGGGGTTGCTGTAATTATATAGGGTGGTCCGCCCAGTATATGGGGGATGTCTGCGCATTATATAGGGAGGTCTGCGCATTATACGGGGGGCTATCTACGCAGTATATTGGGGGGTCTTACAGAGCATTACAGCACCCCCCCTTGCAGAGCAATACAGCAAACCCCCTTGCAGAGCATTACAGCAACCCCCACCCCCCTTGCAGAGCATTACAGCACCCCCCTGCAGAGCATTACAGCAAACCAACTACAGTTTATTTCCCTAGAGGCTTATGCTTCTTGCAGACTCCATACATGCACACGTGTGCGGCGTGTGTGTTTGTGCTTCAGGGTGCACACCCTAATGCAATAGGCTGTGCACGCCTATGCGACCTAACCCCCCCCCCCCCGGTCAGTGATCGGTCTGCGAGTGGTGGGGGGGGGGGAGGGGGGAGTGGGTTTTGACACCATTTTCTACCGCACCGGGTGACACCAGCCCTAGCAATGCCACCGGACCACGTCGCTGCTGCTGGCGCGCCTGCCGGGCTGCCGGCTGCGCTGGAGGACGGAGGGAGTAGTGAGCACTTGGCACTAACTTATGTGCTCCCTCCCCGCTCCGCCTCCTGGTTCGGCCGCTCCGCTGCTCTGGTCTCTGCTCAGTCACTTGCCTGACTGGCTGCGTACAGCGCGCACTTTGACCTGACGCACTGTACGCAGTCAGGTCACATGTGCGCCCTCTGGAGACCAGGAGCAGCGTGGGCAGCAGCACAGCACTGTGTCACGACCCAGCCCAGGCCCCAGCAGGGATAGATCGTGAGACGAGTCTGCCCTGAAGTGAAGTAAGGGGGGGGGGCGCACTTGGGCAGCTCAGCCTCTGTTGGTGGTGGACCTTGTCTCAGCCCTGCATATCGGGACAAGAATAAGGTCATCTAGACCCTTGGACCTTAGATGAAGCAAGCAAAGGATATAGCTTAATTTAGTCCCTTGGGATTAGTGGTGCATAGTTTGAATATCCAATGGGCCTTTTTGTGTAAAAGTGTCATATCTATGTCCCCTCCGCGAACGGATTGTTTAACACATTCGATCCCCTGTACATGCAGAACATTAAGGTCACCGCCATGATGATCACAAACATGGCATGCCACTGATGTATCCCGACCATTCCTAATGTCAGAAAAGTGTTCCCCTATCCGTCTTCTTAGTTCATGCCTCGTTTTCCCTACATACTGCAATCCGCATTCACACGTAAGTAGATATATAATACCATTGGATGTACATCTGATGATCTGATCAAGGAGCGAATAGAGAATCTCTCTCCAGTCACCTGACTTGTAAAGGATGCTCCCTTCATTATATTGTCACATGCAATGCATGAGCCACATAAAAATTTGCCCGTTACCGTGGTCTTGAGCCATGTGTCTGCAGTATGGGATGCATAAAGGCTGTTACCTACTGGCTCAAGACTACGGTAACGGGCACATTAGGGGAACACTTTTCTGACATTAGGAATGGTCGGGATACATCAGTGGCACGCCATGTTTGTTATCATCATGGCAGTGACCTTAATGTTCTGTGTGTACAGGGGATCGAACGTGTTAAGCAATCCGTTCGCGAAGAGGACATAGATATGACACTTTTTCTTTCTGTGACGCGCGTTGAGGAGATGTGGCGTGTGACTCGCCCCCTATCCTCATTGGCGGTTCACAGATGCGCACACCTCCGGTGGGTGGGGTGTTACCTCTATATGTCTGGCGTGTCGCGGCCGCATATGGCCATTACAGCGCCAGAAACCTGCACGCTACAGTGCAGGTCTTCAGGACAGTTTAACAATTGAACTTAGCAGGAAAGGAAGAGATGTCCAGCTCCAAAAATAGTGGTAGAAAAATCTTGTATGACCTTGTCATGAGGAAGGACCTTGAATATGTGATGGTCTGAAACATGTTGACTTTAGCATCCTGTATGGAAGTTTTTATTACCGCAGAATAAAGATACAAGATTTTTCTACCACTATTTTTGGAGCTGGACATCTCTTCCTTTCCTGCTATTTGTTTTCGCCTCCAGGTGCGACCTCCGTGCTCCGTGATAGTGGACTAACAGGTGAGAGCTGCCTCCCTCCTTGTACTGGAACTGTTTTTCAACAATTAAACTTAATACGCTCCTGATGAAGTGGGGAGACAGGTCCCACGTGGAAATGCGTTGAACGTTCATACTGATTCAATGTAGCCTACCATATTAAGGGAAGACAAGTCTTTTAGTTGTGGGTCCAGCGATGTGGGGCATATTTGAGTAACCTAGGCGCCGGCTATCAGTGCACTATCTAGGCTAGTACCCCACACAGACCATGATAAGACTGTCACTGCCCGATGTATGGCTATGACAGCCACTGGCTAGCGGACTAAAATTAAGTACGTCCTATTGGGCATTATATGCCAGCTAATCAGTGGCTGCTTGTCAGGTCCCGATGTATGTGGATGGTTATCAGTCCAATCTCTCTCCACATGTAGGGTTCCTGTATGCCTGAACTTTTAAATATTTGAGTACCCCCCTATTTTTGTTAAATAAATACTATATTATTTTCTCATTTTAACGTTCTATCAGGCTGTGAAGTTGATGCTCTAGGGAGCCAAATTTAGACCATTTCTGGGAAATGTTGGTGTCTTCTTGGATGGTGAGGAGGCTCCATCTAGAGGCAAAGCCAGGAAACATTTAGTTAGCAGAACTGAAGTTTCCTTTGAAGAAGATATGATGTAGTTAGCACCATTTCTTGTGATGATAAATTTAATAGGGAAGCCTCATTGGTATGGAATATGGTTGTTTCTTAATACTCGGATATGTTTGGCAAAATCACACCTACGTGTCAGGGTAGCTGAAGAAAGATCAGCAAAAAATTTGAATTTGTTTAAAACAGTCAGAGATTTCCCTAAGGAGTGCAGTTTTTAAATGGTAGAAATGTAGTTGGCTAATAAATCCCCGGGTGTGCTTTGCGGAAGAGATTTGGGTTTGGGGACCCTATGAGCACGGATTATTAGAAGATCGCTTTTAGGGGTGTGAGGAAGAATGGTTGTGGATAAATCTATAAGAAATTCCTAGACTTGATCATCAGAACTTGTTTCAGGAATGTTCCTCAGCCTTGTTTTTAACATCTTTATTTAAAGATTCATAAAACAAAAAAAGATATATATTTGAGTATGACAATGTGTACAATGATGCATTGGATTGAAACATCATTAAAATTATATCAAAGTAGCATCTATACCACATCAGTAAGGAGTGGGGAACCTCCAGCAATATGGCGGGGAGGGCCAGGTAGTCCATTATTTAAGAACTAGCGGCTGGTGATGATGGGAATGGGCAAAGCCAGACGACAGCACACTGTCCAAAGCCTTATAGAGCTCTAAGAGAAGGAATTATAATCTCTTTGGTGTGTATTGGAGATGGATAGGTCCTGTATTTCATCTAGTGAAAGGTGGGTGTTCATAAACTGCTGCCATTTTTTAAGGAACCATGCAATTCTACAATCTCTAACCCTTTCCATCTCCACTTTATCCATCAATAGATAATATTTTAGTTGCTGCGTTATATCAGACATAGTTGGCATTGAAGACTCAAGCCAGTGTCGTAGTAGACAACTTTTTCCCACTGTCAGGGCAATGTGGACTAAGGGAGATATATTCCCAGGTCTGTGAGCTAGGTTATCAATAGGTGTAAATGAATAAAAAAGGAGTGGCAGTGGGGTATTTGGATTGGTCCTTTCCACATGTTACCGATGTACTCCACCACATCATGCCAGAAACCCTGTACCTTAGGGCACATCCATATACTATGAAATAAATCAGTACCTGCATTTTAGCATTTAGGGCATGCCACCAGTCTGGTTGGGTTAGCAGGGGAGATTTGGTATGTTAAAACCATAGTAGGCCAAATGCATTAGTTTGAAATGTACTCTAGCTATTTCTCACTGATTATGTGTTTACGGACCTTGGTCCAACCTTCCAGAATCTGTGGCCCTACCTCTGGAATTTTTAAGACCGAAGCCCATTTTGGGAAATGAAAAGGAACTAACCCCATGTTAAACGCATCCCATACCAACTCATATATACTCAACAGAGAGCTCTTCTTTTTGTCAAACCCTTTAAAAGCATCAAAAGGCTGATCTCCAATCTCCCTTGAATAATTTTTAAATCTAGATCAACAAAAAGCTTTCAATTACATATATTGAAAGTTCTGGTTAGAAGATAGCTTAAAGGCTTGCCTGAATTCATCAAGTGCTTTTATGCGAGGTTCAGACTCATGGAGAATGTCCTCTACATTTCAATACCAGCAGTTCGCCATGAAGCAAATAGTTTGCTCTGGCGACCCACTGGGAATTCTACATAATGCCAAAGGGGAAGGTATTTGGATACTCTAAATAAGTGATTAAATTGTTTATGAAGTTATTTCCACACCCCTATTTTGTCATGTAATGTTAGGGATTGTTTTAGTCTCTGAGGCCTAGCCCCTAGGGTAGTATGAAGCAAACTGGTGAGGTTGAAAGGCGATGCAAGGGCCGACTCCAGCTCGTAGTTGGAGTAATGGCTGGTGTGATGTATCCAATCTATAACATGTTTACCCAGGCAGGCAAGATTGCATGCTCCAACATTTGGGAAATTTATTCCTCATTGTTTTCTGCTCAACATCAGTTTTGTTAGAGCTATACTGCACCTTTTGCCAATCCACAAAAAGGTGGTAAATGCAGAATGTAATCTATTTACATATGTATGACGCAATAGGATAGGAATGGTCTGTAGGGGGTACAGCAGTTTTCAGAAATGTATCATTTTTCAAAGGTGGGCCCTGCCCAAAAGGGTTAACGGGCAAGAGTTCCCAACATTTGAGTTCATGTTCTATTTTAGTTATCTATGGGGGGATGTTTTACTTATATATTGATTCTGCAGTTCTGCCAATTTTGATTCCTAGGTATTTAATATAGGAAGATGCTACTTTAATGCTTGTCGCTATCATGATGGTTGAGGATCTGGGGTCCGATTTACCAAGATTCAGTGGCTCTTACATTTAAGAGGATTAACTTCAGAACCTGACAGTTCCCCGAATATGTTGATGTGTCGGAAGATAAAAGGCAAATGGATAGCAGCTTGGGCCATGAATAGTAGTAAATCTTTAGCAAATAGGGCTGTTCTAACTTCATGGTTTCCTATACCTATCCCCCTGAATATATAGACATTTTCCAGTCTTTTAGCTAAAGGCTCGATTGCCAGATTGAAGAGCAAAGGCGATAACGGGCACCCCTGCCTCGTTCCCTTTTGTAAAAAGAACGGCTCAGAACAAAAACCTGGGAAGAAGATGGCTGCCCCTGGGGAGGTATAGAGGTTTGTAAGTAAGTGTCTAAAGTTTCCTGTAATGCCAAAGGCCTCTAACGTGAGGTCTAGCTATTTCCACTGCATGTTATTAAAGGCCTTTTCGACATTGAGTGCTATCAGACCACATTGGGTATTAAGGGAGGTGTGATCAACAGATGCATCTAGCACAGCCAGGACTTTGTGAATGTAAGCGACGATTGCTCTACACTTCACAAGTCACACCTGAGTGGCTCCAATGAGGTCCGGGAAGCGAACTGCCAATCTATCTGCCATAATTTTGGCTATGATCTTGAGATCCTGGTTGATAAGGGAGATAGGACGATAATACTCAGGTTTAAGGGAGTCCTTATCTGGTTTTGGGATAACTTTAATGTGGGCTAACTTAGCTGCAGCTGGGATTTGATGACCATGCAATAAGGAGTTATAGTAAGTAAGTAGTGAAGGAGCAATCTGTGTTTTAAGCATTTTATAGAAGTCTGATGGAAAACCATCCGGTCCCAGGACCTTGTGGATAGCCAGGCCCGCAATAGCCTTCGTGAGTTCCTCAAGTGTCACGACTGAGTTAAGCCTCTCCAAATGCTACTGATTTATTTTTTGTAAATCTGCCTCATCTAAATACTACTGTCCCACTGAAGAGTTAAAACTATTTAAATCACTATAGAATTAAGGCTTTGATGTGTGAATGTGCCCATGCCATGTCATCTTCTGTGGCCAATATGCATTGCTCTGCTTTCCCCAGTCTAGCAGTATTAGAGGCTATCTCTTTTTGTAATGTCTTCAATAAGGCCTGTACTGTGGAGGCGAGGGTGGATTGTATGTCGGGGTGATTCTTTTTGCCACCGCCACAGCTAGCTTTTTATAGTCTATGTGGAGATGTTGTGTACTCGAGTCAGAGTCACCCGTATCGTCCGAGTGGGGTGGTGGAACATGTGCTTCCTCGCTTGTAGGCGAAGCGCGGCCCAGCACCATCATTACTGGTCTGCGTGTATTGCATCTCATTTGATGTCAGATGCAAGGGGATAGAGTCCGGAAGCAGTCCATCTCTTATTTGAGTGAAAAAGTATGGAAGGAAAGCGGAGAATTAATAAAATATGCAGGGTGCGAGCAAAGCTCTTCTCTCCACATGCTTACATGTCTGCGCCGGAACCCTTTAGCCTTGTTTTTTATGCTGAGAAAGGTCTTCAAGATCTGCTAACTTTTTTTTTTAAACTCTTTTATTCACAAAGGTGAAATAACATTGACACCATACACTCCTGTTACAGAATATAGTGTAAACAGAGATACAGAGACCATGTTGTCAATTTCTCTAACCAACCATTGCACTGTTGCGAATTTCTTATTTCTTTGGTTGAAATAGCAATAAACAATATCCTTAGGTGGCACCACTAAACCGACTGAGCCATGTTTCCTCAAGCCGATGATAGGTCTTGTCGCAGTCTCAAGGTTGAGTACATAGTGTGAGATGACCCACACCATAGGCCCCAAACCCTATCAAATTTTTGTGGTTTATTGCGGTGTTTAAATGCTAACACTATATATGGTAGGATCTGGTTTATCTGCAATTTCCACATTGTCAAGTTCGGTGTATTGGGGCTATACTATCTAAGAGCAATACATTTACGGGCCATAAACAGTGATTTCCTCAAGAATATTGTCATATAGTGATCCCAATTATCTTCGTTCAGTATTCCCAGCAAGCAGACCTCAGGTGTGCAGGCCACCCGAACTGGCAGTAGAGAGGAAAGAAAGTCAGTCACCTCCTTCCAGAACGTGGCAATCGGATTGCAACTCCACATCATGTGCCAGAAGTCCACCTCCAGTTCCCCACACCGCGGGCATGCCGTGGATAGTGCTCTGCCCATTCTATATAGCCTAGTTGGTGTGAGATATGTCTGATGAATGATGTAAAGCTGAATTATTTTGTTATTGACTGCTGGTGATACTTGTAAATGTGATTCCAATAAAACAGTTATGGATTCTTCTGTAAGTGTGTATTACTGGGAGGGGATTGGCACTAACCTTCATGTGTACTAAGTTTGAGTAGATAGCCAATACTAGCCCTCTGGGACCTTGTGAGTGGATACTTGGAGATCCTGGTGGTATTGTTCGGGAACTTACTCTGTATGGCAGTTCTAAGTTGTAGATATGAGAAGAAGTGGGTACGGGGGATGTCATACTTTTGTGTGAGTGCCGCAAATGTTATTATTACTCCCTGATCAGAAATATCGCCAAGGGTTTTTGCCCCTGCCAATTTCCATCTGTCTGTCCCATAACCACCTGTATATGCGGCAAGGATTGATTGTCCCACAGAGGTATATCCGAGACAACCTCTGTAAATTGGGACAATGATTTAGCCTCTTTCCAGACTGTCTGAGCCGATTTGTGCAATGGCAACCTTGACTTATGAAATTTGGGGGACGCCTCCAAAACCAACCATAATGTGTAGCAATTTAGGTAGAGTTTTAAAAAAATACTCTGAGGTGGGCAGTTCTTCTGTTGTGTACAGGGTGTTAGTGAACCACAGCTGGCCGGCCAGATAGTATATAAAATAATCCGGTAATGCCATGCCCTCTCTGTTTTTGGCGTTTTTAGTGTATCTAGGTTGAGCTTAGCACGGCATCTGCCCCAAATGAAGACCCTAGTCATGGAATCCAGTTCTTTGAAAATCGATTTGGGTATGTGTGTTTCTGAATGCTGAACTGCACATAGAACCTTAGGGAGAATGATTTTTTTTAATTAAGTTAATGCATCCTGCCACCGAGATAGGCAATGTTTTCCAGCTTTGAAATCTGTTCCGTATGTGCTCAATTAAGGGGTAAATATTTAGTGATAGGGCCTGGGAGTGTCGTTTAGTGATATTTACTCCTAGGTATTTGAATGTGTTTAACACCTTTAGCCGAGCTACATGGGAAGAGCATGTCCAATTAATTCTTAGGCCCGAGTATTCCCCAAATTCATCTATTAGAGCCGCAGCGCTGCGGAGGAATACAGGATCATATCATCAGCATATAGTCCTATATGGACCTCTCTCTCCCATTGTCACTCTAGTTATATTGTTGCTATTCCTCACCCTAATTGCCAGGGTCTCAACTGCCAGGGCAAACAAGAGTGGTGACAAGGGGCAACCCTGTCTCGTTCCTCTGTGGAGGGTGAAGCTTAGCGACAGTTCTCCATTTATCAGTAGCCTGCTTACCGGGCTGCTATACAGGATAGAGGTCCTAGGCTGGTGTGGTTACACGTGGTCTGCGGTTGTGAGGCCGGTTGGATGTACTGCCAAATTCTCTGAAACGCCTTTGGAGACGGCCTATGGTAGAGACATGAACATTCATTGCACGGGCAACAGCTCTGGTAGACATTCCTGCAGTCAGCATGCCAATTGCACGCTCCATTAAACGTTGCGACATCTGTGGCATTGTGCTGTGTTATGTGTGATCAAACTGCACATTTCAGAGTGACCTTTTATTGTAGGCAGTCTAAGGCACTCCTGTGCAATATTCATGCTGTCTAATCCGTACCTTGATATGTCACACCTGTGAGGTGGGATGGATTATCTCGGCAGAGGAGAAGTGCTTACTAACACAGATTTAGACAGATTTGTGAACAATATTTGAGAGTAATGGGTCTTTTGTGTATGTAGAAAAAGTTTCAGATCTTCGAGTTCAGCTCATGCAAAATAGGAGCAAAACCGAAAGTGTTGCGTTTTATATTTTTGTTCAATGTAGTTTCCTATCAGCTTTGTCCTTAAGTACAGCTAGATATTGTCTGCCCGCCTGAAGCCAAGCAGTCCTGTTAGCATCAGTTCGGTGACTGATATATTGCTGTTCCAGTGTAGTACACTGAGATACCAGCTCTATTTCGAAGCATTTAGTGTCTTTTTTTTATATAGGTTATGCTGAAGTGTAAGGACCCAGGGAGAAACGCCTTTTTAACCGCTTCAGCCCCCCTAGCTTAAACACCCTTAATGACCAGGCCACTTTTTACAATTCCGCACTACACTACTTTCACCGTTTATTGCTCCGTCATGCAACTTACCACCCAAATGAATTTTACCTCCTTTTCTTCTCACTAATAGAGCTTTCATTTGGTGGTATTCCTTTGTTGCTGACATTTTTACTTTTTTTGCCATTAATACAAATTTAACGACATTTTTGCAAAAAAATGACATTTTTCACTTTCTGTTGTAAAATTTTTAGAAAAAACTACATTTCTATATAAATTTTTCTCTAAATTTATTGTTCTACATGTCTTTGATAAAAAAGTCCAATAAGTGTATATTTATTGGTTTGGGTAAAAGTTATAGCGTTTACAAACTATGGTGTAAAAAAGTGAATTTCGGCATTTTGAAGCAGCTCTGACTTTCTGAGCGCCTGTCATGTTTCTTCAGGTGCCAGAATGTCAGGATAGTATAAATACCCCCCAAATCACACCATTTTAGAAAGAAGACACCCCAAAGTATTCGCGGAGGGGCATGGTGAGTTCATGTATCATTTCATTTTTTTTCACAAGTTAGCGGAAAATGACACTTTCTGAGAAAAAAAAAAAAAGTTTCAATTTCTGATAACTTCTGGCAAAAAAAAAAAAAAACTAAGACGGACTCACTATGCCCCTCAGTGAATACCTCGGGGTGTCTACTTTCCGAAATGGGGTCATTGGTGGGGTGTGTTTACTGTTCTGGCATTTTGGGCGGGGCTAAATTGTGAGCCGCCCTGTAAAACCTAAAGGTACTCGTTGGAATTTGGGCCCATTTGCGCACCCAGGCTGCAAAAAAGTGTCACTTATGTGGTATCGCCGTACTCAGGAGAAGTAGGGCAATGTGTTTTGGGGTGTATTTTTACATATACCCATGTTGGGTGAGAGAAATATCTCTGTAAATTGTCAACTTTGTATAAAAAATGTTAAAAGTTGTCGTTTACAGAGATATTTTTCACACAAAGTATGGGTATATATAAAAATACACCCCAAAACACATTGCCCTACTTCTCCTGAGTACGGCGATACCACATGTGTGCCACTTTTTTGCAGCCTGGGTGCGCAAAGGGGCCCTAAAACCAATGAGTACCTTTAGGATTTCACAGGGCATTTTTACGCATTTGGATTCCAGACTTCTTCTCACGCTTTAGGGGCCCCTAAAATGCCAGGGCAGTATAAATACCCCGCATGTGACCCCATTTTGGAAAGAAGACACTCCAAGGTATTCTGTGAGGGGTATGGTGAGTTCATGTAAAATTTTATTTTTTGTCACAAGTTAGTGGAATATGAGACTTTGTAAAAAACTAAATAAAAAAAAAAAAAAGTGTCACTCATGTGGTATCGCCGTACTCAGGAGAAGTAGGGCAATGTGTTTTGGGGTGTATTTTTACATATACCCATGCTGCGTGTGAGAAATATCGCTGTAAACGACAACTTTTAAATTTTTTTATTCAAAGTTGTCAATTTACAGAGATATTTCTCTCACCCAGCATGGGTATATGTAAAAATACACCCCAAAACACATTGCCCTACTTCTCCTGAGTACGGCGATACCACATGAGTGACACTTTTTTGCAGCCAAGATGCGCAAAGGGGCCCAAATTCTAATGAGTACCTTTTAGGAGGGCATTTTTACGCATTTTTCTTCTCACGCTTTAGGGCCCCTAAAATGCCAGGGCAGTAGAAATACCCCACATGTGACCCCATTTTGGAAAGAAGACACCCCAAGGTATTCCATGAGGGGCATGGCGAGTTCATAGAAGATTTTTTTTTTGGCACAAGTTAGTGGAAATTTATTTTTTATAGTTTTTTCTCACAAAGTCTCCCTTTCCGCTAACTTTTGACAAAAAGTTTAATATTTTATGGACTCATTATGCCCCTCAGCGAATACCTTGGGGTGTCTTCTTTCCAAAATGGGGTCCCATGTGGGGTATTTATACTGCCCTGGCATTTTAGGGGCCCTAAAGCGTGAGAAGAAAAATGCGTAAAAATGCCCTCCTAAAAGGTACTCATTAGAATTTGGGCCCCTTTGCGCATCTTGGCTGCAAAAAAGTGTCACACATGTGGCATCGCCGTACTCAGGAGAAGTAGGGCGATGTGTTTTGGGGTGTATTTTTACATATACCCATACTGGGTGAGAGAAATATCTCTGTAAATTGACAACTTTGAATAAAAAAATGTAAAAAGTTGTCGTTTACAGCGATATTTCTCACACACAGTATGGGTATATGTAAAAATACACCCCAAAACACATTGCCCTACTTCTCCTGAGTACGGCGATACCACATGAGTGACACTTTTTTTGCAGCCTGGGTGCGCAAAGGGGCCCTAAAACCAATGAGTACCTTTAGGATTTCACAGGGCATTTTTACGCATTTGGATTCTCACGCTTTAGGGCCCCTAAAATGCCAGGACAGTATAAAAACCCCACAAGTGACCCCATTGTGGAAAGAAGACACCCCAAGGTATTCTGTGAGGGGCATGGCGAGTTCACAGAAAAAAAAAAATTTGACACAAGTTAGCGGAAATTGATTTTTTTTATTTTTTTTTTACAGTCTCATATTCCACTAACTTGTGACAAAAAATAAAATTTTGCATGAACTCGCCATACCCCTCAGCGAATACCTTGGGGTGTCTTCTTTCTAAAATGGGGTCAGATGTGGGGTATTTATACTGTCCTGGCATTTGAGGGTCTCCGCAATCATTACACGTATGGCCAGCATTAGGAGTTTCTGCGATTCTCCTTATATTGAGCATACGGGTAATGAGATTTTTTTTTTCCGTTCAGCCTCTGCGCTGAAAAAAAAAAAAAATGAACGGCACAGATTTTTTCATTCGCATCGATCAATGTGGATGAAAAATCTCTGCCAAAATCAGTGACTGCGTGCGGTGGGCTGGGCGCTAGCTACCTAACAAGTAGCTAACTAACTGGCGGTGATAAGGGACCCTTATGCCCCATTCACACGTCCGAAATTCTGTTTGCGGAACGGAATTGTGGACCCATTCATTTCTATGGGGACAGACTTTGTCCTGCTCGGATCCGGAATTACGGATCCGCACTTCCGCACTTCCGTTCGCAAAAATATAGAACATGTCCTATTCTTGTCCGCAATTGCGGACAAGAAAGCATTTTCTATATAGTTCTGGCAATGTGCGGATCTGCAAAATGCGGAAAGCACATTGCCGGTGTCCGTGTTTTGAGGATCTGCGGATCGGATCCGTGAATCCAAGGATCCGCAAAACACATATGGACGTCTGAATGGAGCCTTACAAGGGGTGTGATCAATGACAGGGGGGTGATCAGGGGGTCTAGATGGGGTGATCAAGGGGTTAATAGGTGGGTGGTGGGGGGGGGTTAGTGTAGTGTTTGGTGCAACTTTACAGTGTTACCTGGTCCTCTGGTGGTCGATCCCAGCAAATGGGACCACCAGAGGACCAGGTAGCAGCTATATCAGACGCTGTTCACAAAACAGCGTCTGATATAGCTGTTTGATTCGATTTAATTCGCATCTACAGACTGCCAGCGATGGATCATCGCTGGCAGGCTGTAGCCGAACTGCCGAGACGCGCTTCTCTGTGAACGCGCGCGCGCGTTCACAGGAAATCTAGGCTCTCACGAGATGACGCGCCGATGCGTCATCTCAGAGCTACAGGACCGCCCGCAGGACGCATCCCTGCGTTAGGCGGTCCTGTAGCGGTTAAACCCCCTTAATGACCAGACCACTTTTTACAATTCTGCACTACACTACTTTCACCAAATGAATTTTGCCTCCTTTTCTTCTCACTAATAAAGCTTTCATTTGGTGGTATTTCATTGCTGCTGACATTTTTACTTTTTTTGCAAAAAAATGACATTTTTCACTTTCTGTTGTCAAATTTAAAAAAAAAAACTATATTTCTATATAAATTTTTCTCTAAATTTATTGTTCTACATGTCTTTGATAAAAAAAATCCAATAAGTGCATATTTATTGGTTTGGGTAAAAGTTACAGCGTTTACAAACTATGGTGTAAGGCCTCTTGCACACGAACGTGTGCGCCCCGTGCCCGTGCAGCGGGCCGCAAATTGTGGCCCGCGATGCTCGGGCACCGGCCGTGGGGCAGCCGCAGTGGATCGCAGACCCATTCACTTCAATGGGTCCTCGATCTGCCTGTTCCGCAAAAAGATAGGACATGTTCTATCTTTTTGCGGGACGGAAGTACGGAACGGAACCCCGCGGAAGCACTCCGTAGTGTTCCGTTCCGTCATTCCATTCCGCAACCATTGAAATGAATGGGTCCGCATCCGTAATGCGGAATGGCCACGGAATGGTGCCCGTGTATTGCGGATCCGCAAATGCGGTCCGCAATACGGGCACGGGGCGCACACGTTCGTGTGCAAGAGGCCTAAAAAAGTGAATTTCCGCATTTTGAAGCAGCTCTGACTTTCTGAGCACCTGTCATGTTTCTTCAGGTGCTAGAATGCCAGGATAGTATAAATACCCCCCAAATCACACCATTTTAGAAAGAAGACACCCCAAAGTATTCACGGAGGGGCATGGTGAGTTCATGTATCATTTCATTTTTTTTCACAAGTTAGCGGAAAATGACACTTTCTAAAGAAAAAAAAATTATAATAAAGTTTCCATTTCTGCTAACTTCTGGCAAAAATAAATAAAATCTCCCACAGACTCACTATGCCCCTCAGTGAATACCTTGGGGCGTCTACTTTCCGAAATGGGGTCATTTGTGGGGTGTGTTTACTGTTCTGGCATTTTGGGCGGGGCTAAATTGTGAGCAGCCCTGTAAAACCTAAAGGTACTCGTTGGACTTTACGCCCCTTTACGCACCCAGGCTGCAAAAAAGTGGCACACATGTGGTATCACCGTACTCAGGAGAAGTAGGGCAATGTGTTTTGGGGTGTATTTTTACATATACCCATGTTGGGTGAGAGAAATATCTCTGTAAATTGTCAACAAATTGTAAATGACAACTTTTTAATTTTTTGACAGAGATATTTCTCACACCCAGCATGGTTATATGTAAAAATACACCCCAAAACACATTTCCCTCCTTCTCCTGAGTATGTCGATACCACATGTGTGACACTTTTTTGCAGCCTGGGTGCGCAAAGGCCCTAATTCCAATAAGTACCTTTAGGAGTTCACAGGGCATTTTTACACATTTGGATTCCAGACTTCTTCTCACGCATTAGGGGCAAAACTACACAACAATTTATCAGGTGCTAGGGTACGCGTTCTCAGCGGCCATCACAGAGCCGAATACTGCATGTCAGCACGCTGTCCCTCTAAACTAGGAGGTGGTTGGCTCAGGTAGGACCCTAGATAATAATCCACGTGCCAGCTCCCACACTAGGGACCTGGGCACCAGGCAGGTCGTGTGTCTGTTGAATGCTGGTATAATTCCTTTAACATATAAGGAATTGCGGCAGGCTGTGCACACACAGAGGAGGCGCAAACCTCCCTTGTAGTGTAGTGCAGAATTACAAGAATATTTTTAGTCCTTTATGGTGCTGTGGCTCCTGATGAAATACAGCACTCCCCCTGTATGCTGTATGGAAACGCGTCAAGCCTAGCTATCTTTTGTTTGGTGGGCTGAGGCATATGAATATAATAGTGTTTACAACAAACCAGCACATCTTCCTCAGTTCCCACTAGGCACCATTCTATTGGCATGACTAATAAAGCGCGCCTTAGTCATGCTTTCAGGATTGAAATAGACGATATTATATCGTCTGTTTCCTGCCCAATTTTTGTATGACTCTGTTATCTGACATCCATTACAATAGCCCTGTGGGTGATCGTACTGTCTACACCCAGGACTAGACAACGAGGATATATGTTTCAGAGTTATAGGGTATTTCCCCATTAGATTTTAAATCGACAAATTAATAAAGTTTATTTTATTTTAGCGTTCTTCCCTTTGATAGTTGATTCACACATTTGGGGCCCCTAAAATGCCAGGGCAGTATAAATACCCCACAAGTGACCCCATTTTAGAAAGAAGACACCCCAAGGTATTCCGTGAGGGGTATGGTGAGTTCATGTAAAATTCTATTTTTTGTCACAAGTTAGTGGAATATGAGACTTTGTAAGAAAAAAAATAATCAATTTCCTCTAACTTGGGCCAAAAAAAAAAATCTTCTATGAACTCGCCATGCCCCTCACAGAATACCCTGGGGTGTCTCCTCTCTAAAATGAGGTCACTTGTGGGGTATTTATACTGCCCTGGCATTTTAGGAGTCTCTAAAGCGTGAGAATCCAAATGCGTAAAAATGCCCTGTGAAATCCTAAAGGTACTCATTGGAATTAGGGCCCCTTTGTGCACCCAGGCTGCAAAAAAGTGTCACTCATGTGGTATCGCCGTACTCAGGAGCAGTAGGGCAATGTGTTTTGAGGTGTATTTTTACATATACCCATGCTGGGTGAGAGAAATATCTCTGTAACTTGTCAACTTTGTATAAAAAAATTATGCGGTGTCGCGAGATGATGTGTCAATGAGGAATAACCCGCCCGCCCGCAGGACGCATCCCTGCGTTAGGCGGTCGGGTGGTGGTTAAATGGATGCCGCAGACGGATGCAGGGCCATGTCCATGTCCACCAGAACTGGCTTGTTTGTAAAGGTGGGGGATATGCATCTTTAACCCCTTCAGGACCCCGCCATATTTCACCTTAAGGACCAGGCCATTTTTAGCAAATCTGACACGTGTCACTTTATGTGGTGATAACTTTAAAACACTTTTACTTATCCAGGCCATTCTGAGATTGTTTTCTCGTCACATATTGTACTTCATGACAGTGGTAAATTTGAGTCAAAATATTTGATTTGTATTTATTAAAAAAATACTAAATTTACCAAAAATGTAGAAAAATTTGTAATTTTCAATTTCTCTACTTTTAGAGCAGATAGAGTGATACTTCCTAAAATAGTTATTACTTTACATTTCCCATATGTCTACTTTATGTTTGGATCATTTTAAAATGACATTTTATTTTTTTGGGACATTAGAAGGCTAAGGCATCTTTCACACTAGCGTTGTATCCGTCGTGCACTTCAGTCGCCGGAAATGCCCGCCAGATCCGTCACAATGCAACACACCTGAAAGCATTTGAAGACTGATCAGTCTTCAAAATGCTTTAACACTCAGTTCACACTTTCACGTAAAACGCCGCGTTCGAACGCGCAAAAAAATGCACAATAGTACAGGAACCATGCATTCCAATGGGGGTGGTTCACACTTGCGCGTTTTTATGCGCGTTCGAAGGCGCCTAAAAACGTCCGACGCATAAGCAAGTATGTTCGCGTTAATTCGGGCGTTTTTCGAGCGTTTGGTGCCAATATACTTCAATGGGAAACGCGTGTTTGGGCGTTTGTGCAGCGTAAAACGCGGCTATGGTCGCGCGTTTTTCAAAGTTTGCAACATGCTGGATCAGCCACCATGGAATTTCACACCTCTAATACACTCAGATTGGCCAAACTATATATAGCGAGGGCTGTTTGGTGATTGGCCAACTATGCAGTCAATCACATAAACGCGCGTCAAACGCGCCTACACTATTTACCAAAACGCTTGAAAAAAACGAGTGTTAACGCCTGTTTTGAACGTGCAAAAAACGCTAGGCTTTAAAACGCTCAGGTCTGAACCCAGTGTAAGTGTTACCATGGCAGCCAGGACGCTACTAAAGTCCCGGCTGCCATGGAAAAGTAGTGGGGAGCCAGGGGAGAAGCTACTTACCGACCGGGCAGCTCCTGGGGCGCGCCACAATGACTTCACAGTGGGGCGCTCCACAATGACGTTTAGCTTAAAGTCGGATCTGGATTTATGCTTTTCAATGAGCATTAATTCCGGATCTGTCCTTGCGGCATGCCTTCAGTTTTTTTGGCCGGAGGAAAATCAACGGCAAAAAAACGTTTGAATACTGAACTGAAGACATCCTGATGCATCCTGAACAGATTTCTCTCCATTCAGGATGCATTAGGATAATCCTGATCAGTATCTTTCCGTCCTAGAGCCCCGAGGACAGAACTCTAGGACAGAAAGGAACAACACAAGTGTGAAAGAGGCCTTAGAAGTTTAGACGCAAATCTTAAAATTTTTAAGAACATTTTCAAAACCCAATTTTTTAAGGACCAGTTCAGTTATGAAGTCACTTTGGGAGGCTTACATATTAGAAACCACCCATAAATCACCTCATTTTAGAAACTACACCCCTCAAGCTATTCAAAACTGATATTTTACAAACTTTGTTAACCCTTTAGAGAATTAAAGGGAAATTGGAATGAAATTTCAAAATTTCACTTTTTTTAGCAGATTTTAAATTTTAATCTATTTTTTCTGCAACATATCAAGGGTTAACAGCCAAACAAAACTCAAAATCTAATACCATGAATCTGGAGTTTACAGAAACACCCCATATGTGCTCAAAAACTGATGTATGGGCGCACAGCAGGCTTCAGAGTGGAAGGAGAACCATATGGCTTTTGGAGAGCAGATTTAGCTGCAATGGTAATTGGGAGCAATGTCTTATATGAAACCCCCAAAAAATGACCCCAGTTTCCCTACCATATCCCCCCCCCCCCGCGGCGTGCGGGCGGTGCGCACCGCCCGCCTCCTGTGTAATATTCATTGGTGGCCAGTGGTTAGCAGAGTGTCAGCACATTGCTGACACTCTGCTACAAATAGCTGGCATCTGTGCTTGTACAGATGCCAGCCATTTAACCCTTTCCATGCCGCGGTCTGTACGGACTGCGGCATGGAAGGGGTTAACAGGGAGGGAGCTCCCTCCCTCTCCCATCACCCGCTGCTCAGTTCTGGCAGCGGGTGATGGTTACCATGGCAACAGGACGCCAAACGGCAGGGCATAGAAGGAATGGAACGCCATATCGTTTTTGGAAGGCAGATTTTGCTGGACTGGATATTTGACACATGTCCCATTTGAAGCCCCCCTGATGCACCCCTAGAGTAGAAACTCCAAAAGTGACCCCATTTTGGAAACTACGGGATAAGGTGTCAGTTTTGTTGGTACTATTTTAGGGTAAATATGAGTTTTGGTTGCTCTATATTACACTCTTTTTGAGGCAAGGTAACAAAAAATAGAAATTCAGAAATGTCATCTCCATTTGCCAATAACTCTTGTGGAACACCTAAAGGGTTAACAAAGTTTGTAAAATCGGTTTTGAATACCTTGAGGGGTGTAGTTTCTTAGATGGAGTCACTTTTATGGAGTTTCTACTCTAGGGGTGCATCGGGGGGGGGGGGGGTGCTTCAAATGGGACATGGTGTCATAAAAACAGTCCAGCAAAATCCGCCTTCCAAAAACCATATGGCGTTCCCTTCCTTCTGCGCCCTGCAGTTTGGCCATATAGCAGTTTACAACCACATATGGGGTGTTTCTGCAAACTACAGAATCGGGGCAGTAAATATTGAGTTTTGTTTGGCTGTTAACCCTCGCTTTGTTACTGGAAAAAAATGTTTAAAATGGAAAATTTTCCAAAAAAATCGAAATTTCAAGATTTGCTTCTAAACCTTGTAACGTCTCCAAAAAATAAAATGGTATTCCCAAAATGATCGATACATGAAGTAGACATATGGGGAATGTAAATCAATAACTTCCCTTGGTGGTATTACTATGTATTATAGAAGTAGAGAAATTGAAACTTGGAAATTCTTTTTTTTTTTTTTAGAAATAAAAATGACATTTTTCGACTCCATTTTACCACTGTCATGAAGTACAATATCTGACAAAAAAACTATCTCAGAATGGCCTGGATAAGTAAACGCGTTTTAAAGTTATCACCACATAAAGTGACACTGGTCAGATTTGCAAAAAATGGCCGGGTCCTTAAGGTGAAATAAGGCTGGGTCCTTAAGGGGTTAAAACTATTGTTTTACCTCAATAAATCAGTTTATGTTCTGAGTTCATATGAACCAGAGGTGTGTGGTTTCTTCTGAAGAAAAGGGGACATTAGTATTGCATGGTTCTGGATGTTCAAATCGCATTATCTTGGGACAGCAAGGAGCTACTCATTTGGGTTACAAGGGCCTAGTTACAAAGATGCATTTCCTCTCGAATATGGCAACATCCCATATGTGGTCAAAAAATGAGGAGCACCATATGGCTTTAGGAGAGCGGATTTAGCTGGAATGGTAATTGGGAGCTATGTCGCATAGGAAGACACCCTGAGGTGGCCCTACAGTGGAAACCCCCAAACAGCGACCCCATTTTGGAAACTACATGTCATGGACGTTCCCATGACAGGTGCCTGGAGATCAGCGAGACTCGCAACACGTGGATTGATCTGACAGGTTCCTTGTTGATCAATTCGTGTCTGTGTTGTTTCTGGTAATGGCCACACCCCTTGCCTCAGGTGTTGCTTATGTGGTCATTTAACCTTTTCTATTTATTGAGGATTCTCCCACCATGCTGTGCTGTTTAAAGCTTCAGTCTTGTTGTGGATTGCTGGTGTTTGGATCTTGGCGGAGTTCCTGTGCTTCCATAGCAATTTGAAGTTAAATATCTTCTTCCCCTTTTGCTTATTGTTTGGGTTTTCTTGCTTTGCTCTTTTCCCTGTCATTTGTGTTTAGTCCCGAGGGAGACTCCTTCCGTTTGTCCTACTGTTTGGAGGAACAGGTTGTCTCTTGTCCTGACAGTACCTACAGGTTGAGTTAGGACTTTAGGTTCCTGTGTATGAAATCGCCTACCTCTGGGGTCAGTTCATACTTGCAGTCAGTCAGGACTTTGATTAGGGTTTCTCTAGGACAGGCATGTCCAAACTGCAGCCCTCAAGCTGTTGCAAAACTACAACTCCCAGCATGCCCTAATAGCTGTAGACTATCCAGGCATGCTGGGAGTTGTAGTTTTGCAACAGCTGGAGGGCTGCAGTTTGGACATGCCTGCTCTAGGATGTGACCTGCTCCTTTCACTAGTTTCCAGGCCCTTTCCCCTCACCCCTTTCCCTCCTAACGTTCAGTGTGGGTTTCCCTCCCAGAAATTAAAAACCCCAAGAAGTGACCCGATTTTGGATAGAGCACCCCGTACGAACATTTTAAGTGTGGAAAGGGTACTTTTGACCGAACAGGTGTTTCACAGAAATGAATATGTAGTTGGTGGTTGGTGAAAAGTGGCTCTGTAAGGCCTCTTTCACACTAGTGTTTTAGCTTTCCGTCCTAGAGATCCGTCCTCGGGTCTCTAGGACGAAAAGCTACTGATCAGGATTATCCCCATGCATCCTGAATGGAGAGAAATCCGTTCAGGATGCATCAGGATGTCCTCAGTTCAGTACTGACACGTTTTTTGGCCGCAGCAAAATCCGCAGCATGCTGCGGATTTTGCTCCGGCCAAAAATCCTGAAAGCATGCCGGAAGGACGGATCCGGAATTAATGCCCATTGAAAGGCATTAGTCCGGATCCAGCCTTTAGCTAAACGTCGTTTCCGCGCATCGCCGGATCCGACGTTCAGCTTTTTGTCAATGGTTACTATGGCAGCCAGGACGCTAAAGTCCTGGTTGCCATAGTAAAGTAGTAGGGGAGCGGCATACTTACATTCTGTGCGGCTCCCGGGGCGCTCCAGGATGACGTCAGGGTGCCCCAGTGCATAGATCACGTGATCGCATGGATCACGTGATCCATGCGCGCGGGCACTCTGGCGTCATTCAGAGCGCCCGGGAGCCGCACGGAATGTAATTATGCCGCTCCCACTGCTACTATGGCAACCAGGACGCTAGTAGCGTCCTGGCTGCCATAGTAACACTGAAAGCATTTTGAAGACTGATCAGTCTTCAAATGCTTTCAGTTCACTTGCGTTGTGCCGGATCCGGCGTGCACTTCCGGCGACGGAAGTGCACGCCGGATCTTCACAACGCAAGTGTGAAAGAGGCCTAAGCTATGCGGACTAAATCAGAGATATATGGTGGTAAAAATACAGGGTACATCATGGATGAAATTAAATTAATACCCCATGGATAAATGGTAGATTTTAAAACACTCCTGCATGCACAGTCCAGGTTTTTCAGGGCAGGCTTCGTAGTGGTAAATTGTGTCTTTCCTTACCCCCTTTTGTAACACACCCTGCATCTTTTTTGGGTCCTTCCCTTCCTTGCTGTCTGGGGGACTTGACCTGGAAAATGTTGCCCTGGTACAATACGGGCGCCATGACTTCCTAAAGTACTGGGAACCTCCCCGGCCTGGCTTTGAAAAATTAGGGCCTTGATAACCACCTCTTGGAACTGAAAGAAAGTTGCTGTGTGGCCTGCAGATTGAAATAGCACGTACGCATTGCACATTGCCATCTGTACAATGTGTATGGCCAGCTTTTTGTACCACGCTTTCATTTTTCAAGTGGCATTGTAGGGCTTCAGAAGTTGATCTGAAAGATCCAACTGTCCCATGTGCCTGTTGTAGTCCAGGATACCAACTGGTTTGGGGGTAGTGGTTGGAGTACCTCGTACAGGAGCTGGTGTTAGTGTGAATGGTTGTCAGTACAAGGGCATCCCGCTTGACTTGGTACTTAACCACCAGCATGTTCTCATGAAGGAGAGCCCTACTTTCACTCTTTCTCAGTGGTTGCCCTACCAGGGATCTAGAGAGGTCTCTCTGATTTTTGCCCACTGTGCCACAAGCCACAGTACCTCTAGCAGTTAGGGACATGAATAGGGGTATGCTGGCATAATAGTTATCCACATAGAGGTGGTAACCCTTATCCAGCAGTGGGTGCAGTAAGTCCCACACGATCTTCCCACTAACTCCTAGGATGGGGGGGCATTCTGGGGGTTCTATCCGGGAATCTTTCCCTTCGTAAATGCGGAACTTGTGGGTGTACCCGGAGCTAGTCTCACAAAGTTTGTATATCTTTATGCCATACCTTGCCCGTTTGCTAGGCAGGTACTGGCGGAATCTGATCCTCCCTTTGAAAAGTAATAGGGACTTATCTACACAGACATTTTTATCTGGGTTGTACACCTCAGCAAACTTGGTGTTAAAGTGGTCAATGACAGGCCTAACTTTGAACAGACGGTCAATTGTCAGGTCGTTTTGAGTTGGGCAGTGTGCATTGTCGTTGTAGTGTACGAATTTCCTAATTGACTCAAATCGATTCCAGGTCATGGTCTTACTGTAAATTGGAGTCTGGTAGAAAATGTCCGAACTCTAATATTGTTAGGATGTGCGCACTCCTTTAAGTTGTGTGGTATATACCAATACCTACATGTGTAGCGGTATATCCACTATATTGATATATATGAATTAAAGGTCATTCAAACAATTGTCTAAAAATGTAGAAAAGATAAAAATGAATAGTAAAAATAAAAAATGAAAAATAAAAATAAGAATAAAAATTCAGCGTATATATATAATTGTCCACAAGGTATTAGGAGTATTGTCCACAAGGGTAATTAGAACTTAGACATGATTAAAGATCAAACATGTAAGAGTAGTTCATATCTGTTTCATCCGTATACTCTAAATAGAGAAGTCCACATATATGTCAGCCAAAAGTCCTATTTTCTACAGGGTTCTCCTGGTACTAATCTCTACTTGAGATATAGATAGTTAAATTTTTCCCTTATAGGGCTTCGGGCTGTATACTATGTATTGTATTTGGTAAGTCGATTATTTGGAAGGGGTTCGGTACATTACCCTACTTGTGCCCC
Source organism: Bufotes viridis (assembly GCA_033119425.1). Lineage (NCBI taxonomy): Eukaryota > Metazoa > Chordata > Amphibia > Anura > Bufonidae > Bufotes > Bufotes viridis. The sequence goes on from CM065590.1 coordinate 256,263,184, forward strand.
GTTCAGTCCTTCCTTGTTGGTCTCAGTAGTGTGCTGCTGCGCGCGCAGACAGCACGTGTTCCGGACGCCCAGAGAGCCGCGGCTTGTGCCGGTGACGTCCCTTCCGGGTATCGGCGTTATCTTCCTCCTGTCGGCGTACCACGTGGGTTTAAAGGCGCTTTTTCTCACGGTCTGACGGTCAGACAGGATATTAAACTTTCACGGATCCTGGTTACATTGATGGCCACAATGTTTTTAAAAACTTGTATATGGGACTTATGGCTCCTCTCTTTCCCCATACGCGTTTCGGAACGTACAGCTCCTTCTTCAGTGGGTGTAGGTGGCCATAGTCCTTTTGCCCATATTTATTCAATTTTTGGTGATGATGCTTCATTGCTGGGAGGGGCTTAACTTTAACTCCATATATCCTGGTAGGGGATCAAGTGTTGTATTTCTTATATATTAGTTGTTCATATAATACAGAAAGGTAAAAGGGATGAATTCTCATAGGATAATGGTGGAATAGTATTAAAATCAGAGGAATACGTACAGTATACATAAGGTATATATATATAGGATGCAATATATTAGAATCATTGGTAGACTTAATTACTCAAATATTGTTTCCATTATGTATGTATATCTCCGGATGTTGGAGATAGTATGTAGTTTCTGCTACAATGTTTGTGGATGTATGTGTACAAATAGATGGGTAGATGTGAGGATGTATAAATATATGGATATATATTTCTGGAGCATTCATTGAATTATTGAAGTGACTTTATAAAATGGGATGTTCTGGTGGTAGCTAATGGGGTGAGAGGTCACCCGGGGAGAGGGGGTCAAGGTGCTGGTAAACAGCCGGACTCTTGACTCCCAGGAGACCAGGAGACCCCAACACCCAAAATATTGTTGGGTCATAAGAAACCAAACAGTTCCATTTCTGCGTTCATGCCGGAGGGTGTCATTGTGTCAAATTCAAAAATTCGTCTTGATTCTATTCTGGACATGTTTTCTATGCGATTACCTCCTCTCCAATGTCGTTTCACTCGTTCAAAGGCTATAAAAGTTAGTAGTGAAGGATTACTGTTGTGATGTTCTTTGAAATGTTTAGAAACTGAGTGTAGTTCATACCCATTCCGAATTTTAGTTATGTGTTCTGAAATTCTATTTTTGAATAATCTTTTTGTCCTGCCTACATATTGTTTGTGGCAGGGACATTGTAACAAATAAATCACATCAGTGGAATTACAGGATAGATGTTCTCGAATTTGGTAAGTAAAATTGTTCTGTGTAGAGTTAACTGTGACCGTTTTCTTGGGAAAGTTCGTAATCTTACAATTTTTACATTTTCCGCATTTGAAAAAACCTTTTAGTGATAGCCAGTTTGGATTGTTTTTCATGGTTTTCTAGGTATCGTGGGGGCTATTTTGAGGCCTAGATTTGGGGCCTTAGTATAGGTGATTGGAGGTTTCTTTGGGAGCATACTACCAATTAATTTGTCCTTTAATAAATAGTGCCAGTGTTTGTAGACAATTTTCTCTACCTTTTTGTAGTGTGTATTAAAGGGTATTATTAGTCTAATATTATCATCCTCCGTTGTGGTAGTCTCGGTAGATGTAGAAAAGAAAGTGTTTCTATCCATTGATCTTACTTTTTCGAGGGAATTTTCCAATTTATTTAATGGATAATTTTTTTCTAAAAACTGTTTTTCAGGGTCATTGCTTCCATTTCAAATTTATCATTATATGTACAATTTCGTTTCAATCTCCTAAATTGACTAGTGGGTATGTTGGTGAGCCATCTAGGAAGGTGGCAACTTGAGTGAAGGATATAGTTGTTTTTGCCACTGGTTTGTGATATGTACTACAAATGAGTTTGGACCCAGATATCTCTATGAGTAGGTCCAAAAATTCTATTTGTTTGTTATTTATATTTGAAGTGAAAGTGAGGTTCAATTCATTTATATTAATATCTCTTAAAAAATCTGTTAAAATTATTCTCAGTGTCACTCCATATAAATATGATATCGTCTATGTATCGACGCCAGAGTACCAGGTTCGTTCCCAGCTTGGGTGATATGATATTCTGTTCCCAATCTGCCATAAAAATATTAGCGTAGCTGGGGGCGAACCTGGTACCCATGGCAGTTCCCCTTTTCTGTAAATAAAAATCAGAATCATATAGAAAATAATTATGGGTTAAAATAAACCGTATGCCTTCTGTTAAAAAGTCTATTTGTTCTGGGGGTAATGATTGATATTGATTCAATTGTTTATGGAGAGCCGTAATTCCTTGTTCATGGTTGATGATTGTATAAAGAGAATTGACATCTAATGTGCCAAGAATCCAATGCTGTTGAAAATCTATTTGTTCTAAAATTTTAACTATTTCTGTTGTATCTTTTATGAAAGATGGTAATTTCTTTACTGTAGGTTGTAATAGTCGGTCTATATACTGTGATAGATTAGAAGTGAGTGAGCCAATACCTGATACAATCGGTCTACCAGGTGGATTGGTGGGGTGTTTATGAATTTTTGGTAGGCAGTAGAAAATTGGTAATCTGTTTTGTGAACCTGTTATGAATTCTAGTTCCTGTTCAGTCAATATCCCTCTCTCTTTGCCATATTGGCCGTATTTTAAAAGTTCTTTATAAAAATCTTCCGTTGGGTCTCTCTTAAGGACAGTGTATGTTTGAGAGTCAGATAATTGTCTTTTGCATTCTGTGTTATAATTAGCTAGATTTTGAATCACTATCGCCCCTCCTTTATCTGCGGGTCTGATTATTACATTTTTTGTAGATTGTAGTTCTTTAATTGCTTTCTCCTCATTTTTTGTTAGATTATTGTATGTCTTATTAGTGTTGATCTTCCTTAGGTCTGTCTCTACACATTTACGAAATGTGGCTATGTCGTCCCCCATTTCATTTCTGGGATATTTTTTTGATTTTAGTTTTAATTGAGTGTGGTAGAATCATGAAGATTCTGTTGTATTTGATATTACAGGATTTTTCATAAAGTATTTCTTTAGACATAGTTTCCTTACAAACTTTTCAATCCCTATGAAGGTACTAGACTTATCTAGACTCTGGGTTGGGGAAAATTTTAATCCTTTGTTTAATAGTTTTTTCTGTGTTTCTGTGAGTGTACTATAACTAAGGTTTATAATGTTATCTATAGTGTCCTGAGGTGTAACATTTATCTTCTTCTTGTGTCTACCTCGTCGTATCTTCTTTGAGGTCTGGGATCTTGGTTCCTGACCGTGTTCCTCGTTCTCATTGGTTCCATTTCTTGATGATTCCAGTGGTGTTGGGGTCTGTGTGGGGAATTGGTTAATCTCATTTCGTGGTGATCCCTTATTGGTGTCTCCCTCTGGGTGTTCTCTCTGTATCTTAGATTGTATCGATGTGCTGGAGTTTGGGGTTTTGTGTGTCTTTTGGGTGATCGTGAATGGTAATGTGATCTTATCCTGTGGTGTGGGGGGGTTTGGTCTAAAAAATGTGATGATTCTAGTGGTTCATAGTGATTGTTGTTAGGGATATTGTATCTTGTTTGTATATTGGATTTGATCTGTTCCTGTCTGGTTTTCTTTGGTTTGTTTGAAGTGTTCTCTTCTATTGAATTATATGAATTCCCTCTTTGTCCCTGTGTGTGTTTTTTGATTGTTCTGTTTGGGGTGTTATTATTTTTTGTTGTTTTAATTTCTTGTTTTTCCTGCTCATAATTTTTTCTTCTAGATTATCTAGACTTGTGCAAATCCTTTTCTGCCACATATCAAAATATTCATCTCGGGGTAATCTGTCTATCTGTTCCTTCAATTTAGAGATTTCTTCGACTGTATCTTCTAATATCTGTGTACGTCTTTTTATTATTAAGTGTATAAGTGTTCGTGACTGGGTTTTCAAAAGGTTTCCCATTCTTGTTTAAAAGTTTCATCTAATAAATCTTCTGCTGGGTCTTTCATCAATAGTAGGCCCTTTGGGATAAAATCCATCACTAAGTATTGGTTCAGGGATTTTATTTCCCATTTTTGTCTAAGTTTCCTATGTAGTAATTTCTCTAACTCTCTAAACATATCAGATTCTGATTTGTAGGTTGGTTGGATTCTAGAATTTTCTAGTTCATCGAATGAGAATTCATCAATGTTTTTACATTTATTTTCCATGTATCCCCAGATGTCCATTTTATCTTTTCTGAAGGAGCTCAACCAAAATGGGTAATTGAATTGGAAGTATCAATAAGCGTGGTGGCTCACTCCAGAATAGTATATGGAAGTGGTGCTCAATCCTTTGGAAGCTTACCCGATGCTTCCTGATCAGATACGTATAGATTAATGGAAAGATGGATGGCACTCACATCAAATAGGGTACATGGATTTTATTATATTATATTATCTTGGTAAAATTTAAAACAACTTCTATGAATAGACAACTTATAGTGTTGTTAGGATGTGCGCACTCCTTTAAGTTGTGTGGTATATACCAATACCTACATGTGTAGCGGTATATCCACTATATTGATATATATGAATTAAAGGTCATTCAAACAATTGTTTAAAAATGTAGAAAAGATAAAAATGAATAGTAAAAATAAAAAATGAAAAATAAAAATAAGAATAAAAATTCAGCGTATATATATAATTGTCCACAAGGTATTAGGAGTATTGTCCACAAGGGTAATTAGAACTTAGACATGATTAAAGATCAAACATGTAAGAGTAGTTCATATCTGTTTCATCCGTATACTCTAAATAGAGAAGTCCACATATATGTCAGCCAAAAGTCCTATTTTCTACAGGGTTCTCCTGGTACTAATCTCTACTTGAGATATAGATAGTTCAATTTTTCCCTTATAGGGCTTCGGGCTGTATACTATGTATTGTATTTGGTAAGTCGATTATTTGGAAGGGGTTCGGTACATTACCCTACTTGTGCCCCGTTCAGTCCTTCCTTGTTGGTCTCAGTAGTGTGCTGCTGCGCGCGCAGACAGCACGTGTTCCGGACGCCCAGAGAGCCGCGGCTTGTGCCGGTGACGTCCCTTCCGGGTATCGGCGTTATCTTCCTCCTGTCGGCGTACCACGTGGGTTTAAAGGCGCTTTTTCTCACGGTCTGACGGTCAGACAGGATATTAAACTTTCACGGATCCTGGTTACATTGATGGCCACAATGTTTTTTAAAAACTTGTATATGGGACTTATGGCTCCTCTCTTTCCCCATACGCGTTTCGGAACATACAGCTCCTTCTTCAGTGGGTGTAGGTGGCCATAGTCCTTTTGCCCATATTTATTCCATTTTTGGTGATGATGCTTCATTGCTGGGAGGGGCTTAACTTTAACTCCATATATCCTGGTAGGGGGATCAAGTGTTGTATTTCTTATATATTAGTTGTTCATATAATACAGAAAGGTAAAAGGGGATGAATTCTCATAGGATAATGGTGGAATAGTATTAAAATCAGAGGAATACGTACAGTATACATAAGGTATATATATATAGGATGCAATATATTAGAATCATTGGTAGACTTAATTACTCAAATATTGTTTCCATTATGTATGTATATCTCCGGATGTTGGAGATAGTATGTAGTTTCTGCTACAATGTTTGTGGATGTATGTGTACAAATAGATGGGTAGATGTGAGGATGTATAAATATATGGATATATATTTCTGGAGCATTCATTGAATTATTGAAGTGACTTTATAAAATGGGATGTTCTGGGATGTTCTCACCCCATTAGCTACCACCAGAACATCCCATTTTACAGCCCGAAGCCCTATAAGGGAAAAATTGAACTATCTATATCTCAAGTAGAGATTAGTACCAGGAGAACCCTGTAGAAAATAGGACTTTTGGCTGACATATATGTGGACTTCTCTATTTAGAGTATACGGATGAAACAGATATGAACTACTCTTACATGTTTGATCTTTAATCATGTCTAAGTTCTAATTACCCTTGTGGACAATACTCCTAATACCTTGTGGACAATTATATATATACGCTGAATTTTTATTCTTATTTTTATTTTTCATTTTTTATTTTTACTATTCATTTTTATCTTTTCTACATTTTTAAACAATTGTTTGAATGACCTTTAATTCATATATATCAATATAGTGGATATACCGCTACACATGTAGGTATTGGTATATACCACACAACTTAAAGGAGTGCGCACATCCTAACAACACCATAAGTTGTCTATTCATAGAAGTTGTTTTAAATTTTACCAAGATAATATAATATAATAAAATCCATGTACCCTATTTGATGTGAGTGCCATCCATCTTTCCATTAATCTATACGTATCTGATCAGGAAGCATCGGGTAAGCTTCCAAAGGATTGAGCACCACTTCCATATACTATTCTGGAGTGAGCCACCACGCTTATTGATACTTCGAACTCTAATATTGTCTAACGTTTGGCTTCTTTACAACGCCCATATGCAGCACGAGTCCCCAAAACTTCATCATCTCTGCTGCACTTACTGGGGTCCAACCTAGGGGTCTAGCCTATGGCGATGTAGGGTTCTGATCAATTAATTGTTGGGCATATAAATTGGTTTGGGCCACCATTTCATTTACAAAATCTTCAGAGTCTATCTGTATTCCGGAGCTGCCCTCAAAATCCGGTATTTGGGGCTGATAATTTGGTGGTAGAGAGTTGGATAGTACTCCACTATATGGAATTCGTGGGTAGGGGGAGATGGTTCCCAGGCCAAGATAATATAATATAATAGACTCCCACACTCCACTGGGTTTGGTTTTGATTCTTGCTTTATTGAACAAACGTGCGGTTTTCCAGTTACAGGGAATAACGTTTTCGGCTTATTGCCTTCTTCAGTACAACTGGTTGTGCCGCTTGTGTAATCAGGAAACGTGGTGGAATGCCCAGAAAGGGGCTGCTGTGTATAGTAGTGCCACAGTGCTGGTTTATGCAACAGTGGGTAGTGTGGGGAGTCGCTCTGGTAGACAGCGGTGCGGGTGCAGTTTAGAGGCAAAACAAGGAGTCCAGATTGTGCAACAAACAGTGTTTTATTCACACTTGCACACAAAATGAAAAACAGTCTCTTGGTGACAGTTCACACACAACGGAAATAACGTAGCCAAACAAAAACAGTCCAACACAGGTTCAGTCACCTGGGAGGTGTAGGTGCAGGTTCGCACCACGCTGTCGGCCCAGCCGCAGGAGAATCCAGCTTCAGGTAGCCAGGAACAAAATACCTCCTTGCTGAGCTCTTTCCTCCTGGACAGAGAACTCCCAGCCCTGTTAGCAGCTCCAGGATAATCACACTCCTCAGACACAGCTGCTGGCTGCGTTTTATATCCAGCCCAAAACATGGACTGGACCGTGGGGAGCAGCCACCCACCCTACTCTTTAGCTGCTCCCAGTAAGAGCCGGCCCGGATCGGCTTTGCAGCCATGCTATTTAACAAAGTCAAACAGCACTAGCTGCTGCAGACAAAAACCCGGCTCTCACCTCACCGAGGCCAGCAACCTCGGTGACACGTACCTGCCATCACATATGACACCTTGCACCTTACCACATACCCCCCTTTGTTTCAGCCCTGAGGGTGAACACACGTGAAGGCAGTGGGCGCGGGACAGGGCATCTGCGTTGCCCTGCAAGCGGCCTGCCCTGTGTTCCACGGAAAACTTGAAATTTTGAAGAGATAGGAACCACCTGGTGACCCGAGCATTCCTCTCCTTGGCCTGACTCATCCATTTGAGGGAATGGTCGGTCACCAGACGGAACCTCCTCCTAACAGGTAGTAGCGGAGAGATTCGAGTGCCCACTTGATAGCCAGGCACTCCCTCTCCACTATACTATACCTGGACTCGGCGGGACTGAGCTTACGGCTCAGGAAGACAACGGGATGTTCTTCCCCGTTGACCTCCTGCGACAGTACCGCACCGAGGCCTACCTCCGAGCGTCGGTCTGTACGACAAACTCCTTGTTGAAGTCGGGTGTCACCAAAACCGGGGACCCACACAGGGCCGACTTCAACGCGGAGAAAGCCTCCTCCGCCTTCTCACTCCAGCTAACCCTCCCAGACTTTCGCCCCTTCAACAGGTCTGTCAATGGCGCTGCTATTGTGGCAAAGTGGGGCACAAACCTCATGTAGTAACCTACAATCCCCAGGAACGACTTTACCTGCCTGGTGGTGACCGGTCGGGGCCAGTTACGAATGGCCTCTACCTTAGTTACCTGAGGTTTGATGACTCCCGCCCAATTACATATCCCAGATATTTTGTCTCCTCTAACCCTATGGAGCACTTCTTTGGGTTAGCGGTCAGTCCGGCTTTCCTCAGGGCATCCACTACCGCCTGCACCTTGGGTAAATGGCTTTCCCAGTCGGTGCTGTGGATGACTACATCATCCAAGTAGGCCGAGGCGTACCGACGATGTGGTCGCAGCACTATGTCCATTAACCTTTGGAAAGTGGCGGGCGCCATGCAGGCCAAAGGGTAACACCTTGTAGTGATACAGGCCCTGCGAGGTAACAAATGCGGTTTTTCCTTAGCCGACTCCGTTAAGGGTACCTGCCAGTACCCTTTAGTGAGGTCCAGCACAGAAAAATAACGGGCTTGTCCTAAACTTTCAACCAGCTCGTCTACTCGGGGCATGGGATGCAGCGTCAAACTTGGATACTTCATTTAACTTGCGAAAGTCGTTGCAGAACCGCAGCGTCCCATCCGGCTTAGGTATTAGGACTATGGGACTGGCCCACTCACTTTTCGACTCCTCAATGACCTCGAGCTTCAACATTAACTGTACTTCCTCCGCGATGGCCCGTCGCCGAGCCTCGGGTACCCGGTATGGTTTTAACCGGATCTTGGCCTGAGGCTCAGTGGCGATGTCATGTTGGATGAGAGACGTGCGGCCAGGGAGGTCCGAGAACACATCCGTGTTCCGACTGATGAACTCCCTGACTTCCTGAACTTGTTTGGAAGACAGGCTGTCTGCAATTTTACCGTGGTTACTGCTTCACAGGCCTCGAACTGTGGGGCTGGACCCTTTTCACCTAGAAGCCCTGGCCGGGGGCTGTGGTCGTCGGCTGTGTCCCTATCTTTCCACGGCTTAAGTAAATTCACGTGGTACACCTGCTCCGGCTTGCGCCGCCTGGCTGGTGTACTTTGTAATTACTTCCCCTACCTTCTCGATCACCTCATAGGGGCCCTGCCACCTAGCTAGGAATTTGCTGTCAAGGGTGGGTACCAGAACCAAAACCCGATCTCCCGGATTGAAGTCCCGTACCCGAGCCTGACGATTGTACACCCTACTCTGGGCTTGTTGCGCTGCCTCCATATGCTCCCGGACCAAGGGCAACACCCTTTCCATCCGGTCCTGCATTTGGGCGACATACTCAATGACACTTTTGTGGGGGACAGGCTGTTGTTCCCACGCTTCCTTAGCGATATCCAACAGGCCCCGAGGGTGTCTGCCATAAAGCAGTTCGAAGGGCGAGAGCCCAGTAGAGGCCTGGGGCACCTCTCGCACTGCGAACATGAGATAGGGCAGAAGCAGATCCCAGTCCTTCCCATCTCTAGACACCACCCTCTTTAACATATTTTTTAGAGTTTGGTTAAACCTCTCCACAAGACCGTCTGTTTGCGGATGGTAAGCGGACGTCCGTAACTGCTTTATACGCAACAATTTACACAGTTCCCTCATTACTTTGGACATAAAGGGGTCCCTTGGTCTGTCAGAACCTCTTTTGGCAGGCCCACACGGGAAAACATCTCCATTAACTCTTTGGCAATGAGCTTAGCTGAGGTATGTCGCAGAGGCACCGCCTCCGGATACCGAGTGGCATAGTCGAGAACTACCAGAATGTGTTGGTGGCCCCTGGCGGACTTTGGTACAGGCCCAATTAAATCCATCGCGATTCGCTCAAGCGGTACTTCAATAATTGGCAGAGGTACCAGGGGACTACGGAAATGTGGCTGGGGGCTAGTTATCTGACAGGTCGGACAGGACTTACAATAATTCTCTACCTCCTTGAACACACTGGGCCAATAAAATCGCTGCAGTATGCGGTCCTGGGTTTTCTGCCACCCCAGGTGTCCCCCAAGAACATGTTGGTGGGCAAGCTCCATGACAAGCTTGCGATACGCTGTGGGCACCACCAACTGTTCAACAGGTTCGCCTCGGATTTGGTTCACCCGATACAACATATCCTGCAGAACAATAAACCGTGGGAACATTAATTCAGCCCCTGGTTTCTGGGGTTTCCCATCAATTTCAGCACATTCTCCCAGGCCCTGGTTAGGGTTTGGTCCCGGTGTTGTGCGGTCCCAAAATTTTCCCCGGAGACATTGAGGTCTGCCAACTCAGGTCCCGGTGGCAAGTCCTCCGTGTCTCCCACCATTACACTCAGTGGGGTTGTCTCCCCCTCTACCGCTGGAGCAGTGGTCACCCCTACCGCCGGCCCTTCAGACTCGGGCTCCCAGGGTTCTGGCCTTCCAGCGGTATCAGGCCACTCTACTAGGGTCACCCCTGTCTCGGGTCCCTCAGATACCTTTATTGCCGGCCACAGCGCCGGAGAAACCGAGGAAGTCCCTCCCAAGTATTAGTTCGTGTGGGAGTTTAGTAGCGACAGCCACCTCGTGGGTCCACCTACCAGCCGCTGTGGACAAAGTCACTAGTGCAGTGGGATAGTCTTTCAGGTCTCCGTGGATGCACAGGACCCCGACTTTACGGCCAGTATACTCCGCAGGCCGTACAAGTGCAGCCCTTACCAGGAGACTAAACTCCCGGAGTCCAGCAGAGCCACCGCCAGAGAGTCTCCCACCTCTACCTGACACAGGTGGTTATGGTCCTGCACCTCACGGGTGCCAGTTGCGCACAGCTTCCGTGCATACAGGGAGTGGCGACCCCCGTAGTTCATATCCATCGGCTCATCCCGATGCGGACAGTCGGCCCTGATGTGGCCTGGCTCCTGACACCTCCAGCATACCACGGGAGGCGGACTCGCAGGGGTATATTCGGGCAGGCCGCTCTGTCGCCGGACGTCGGAACTGGGGCAGAGGCCTCCGGGGTTTGACTGACCCCTTCCCGCAAGAGTCCCCTGCAGGTTTCTGGTGGCCTCGTGGCGCTCCACCAGGTCGACCATCTCCAGGGCATTGGTGGGCGATACCTGGCCGATCCAGTGCTGGAGGGGATAAGGCAGGGCCCTCCAAAGATGTCCGCCAACAGTCGATCCAGCATGGCAGTGGGACTTAGTAGATCGGGCTGCAGCCACTTTTGCAGCCTGTGCAGCAGATCGTAGAACTGCGGCCTAGCGGGTTCAGTCGTTTTAAAGTCCCACTGGTGGACTCTTTGGGCGCGGACCAGCACGTTCACGCCCAGTCTGGCTAGGACCTCTCCTTTCACAGTGTCATAATCTGCCGCTTGGTCGTCCGACAAGTCGAAAAACACCTGCTGGGGTCCGGAAGCCAGGAACGGAGCGACCACCTCAGCCCACTGGTCACGGGGTAACTTTTCCCTCACGGCGACCTTCTCAAAAACCGCCAGGTGCGTCTCAACGTCGTCTGCGGGGGTCATTTTGGGATCGCCGCACGGACCGCTTTCGGGCATCTTGGGCGTGGTGGGACGCTCCTGCCGCCTGTAACGCCATCACATGTTGTAGCAGTAGTTGGTTGGTCTCCCGCTGCTGCACGTTAGCCTCTATGAGAGCCTTCACAGCAGCCTCCATGTTGCCAGAAACTCCTGCTTGCAGCTTTGCTGGCTTAATATATTCCATACACTTTAGAAAAACAAAACTTCGGCGTTCACGCCAGCCTCACTGCGCATGCCCGCATCCGACACCAAATGTGGGGAGTCGCTCTGGTAGACAGCGGTGCGGGTGCAGTTTAGAGGCAAAACAAGGAGTCCAGATTGTGCAACAAACAGTGTTTTATTCACACTTGCACACAAAATGAAAAACAGTCTCTTGGTGACAGTTCACACACAACGGAAATAACGTAGCCAAACAAAAACAGTCCAACACAGGTTCAGTCACCTGGGAGGTGTAGGTGCAGGTTCGCACCACGCTGTCGGCCCAGCCGCAGGAGAATCCAGCTTCAGGTAGCCAGGAACAAAATACCTCCTTGCTGAGCTCTTTCCTCCTGGACAGAGAACTCCCAGCCCTGTTAGCAGCTCCAGGATAATCACACTCCTCAGACACAGCTGCTGGCTGCGTTTTATATCCAGCCCAAAACATGGACTGGACCGTGGGGAGCAGCCACCCACCCTACTCTTTAGCTGCTCCCAGTAAGAGCCGGCCCGGATCGGCTTTGCAGCCATGCTATTTAACAAAGTCAAACAGCACTAGCTGCTGCAGACAAAAACCCGGCTCTCACCTCACCGAGGCCAGCAACCTCGGTGACACGTACCTGCCATCACATATGACACCTTGCACCTTACCACAGTAGCTAGATGTATTGGGTATGTGTATGGGGCGGAGTGTCCCATATGAAACCGCTGTGCACCAAGGATAGATGCTGCGGTCCGGCCAGGCTGTGTGGTAGCTGGGCGTCTGCCGCTGTCTAGTGCGCTGCGCACTAGACAGCGGCAGACGCCCAGCTACCACACAGCCTGGCCGGACCGCAGCATCTATCCTTGGCGCACAGCAGTTTCATATGGGACACTCCGCCCCATACACATACCCTGGGGCTGATAATTGTCAGGGGGTGGGGTCCATAAGGGTTTACTCTGGGGGGGCTGCCTCCGCTGCTACCCTGGGGCGCATTCTAGAGGGTCCCTCATGAGCAGATGATGATGAGGGGGTAGAGGAAAGTGGCATCCTCTTCTCCCTCGCTGGCAGGCTCAGTATCGGAGGCAAGCATGGGGTATGCCAATTCAGCTGAGTATACTCGTTGGGGTTGGCGGGCGATTTTTTTTTATTGAGGTGTGACGTGTGAAATGTTTAAACTTTTTTTTATTGTAAGGGGTGTGTATGTTGTCTTTTCACACTTGAAGGGGCTTGTAATAAATTTGAAATTAAATTTAGAAGGAAAAAAGAGAAATAAAAATTAGGAAAAATAAAAAAAGGTATTTTCTTAAATAAAAAGGCTTTTCTGAAAAAAAAAGTATTTTCTGCACAAAAAAACCTTGCAGTGCAAACTGAGCAGACGCGATCAGTAATGGACACTATTGATCTCTGCCCAGTGGTTGCAGGGACAGGGATGGAGGGTGGTTTAGGGATCTGGAACAGCTGCAAATGAAAAAATTAGTGTAGCAATTCCAGATCATCTCTTTTTTTCTTCCAGCAGGAAAAGTTGAAATCACAGTGGTGGTGCACCACAAGTCCCAGCAAGCCAACAAGCAGCACGGAAAAGCACAGAACCTCTCTGCATGCAGTTACCAGCTAGAATGGCTGCATGCAGGGAGGTTCAGCCCTTTCCTGAGCAGCTATAGCGCTGCCATTGGCTGCAGCGTTGTTCCAGCCAATCGCAGCGCTGGCAGGAGACACCAAAGACTGGTGTCCCCTGCCTCACCTCTAAGGAAACAGGTACTGAGAGGTTTTCCTCGGTTGGACCCAGGAGAGAGCACACCTCTACAGTGAGTACACCAAGCACCACACTTCCAGGCCCTGATTACCCCCCCATCACCCCAATTAACCCCTTGATCACCCCTCTCAGTCACCTGTCAATCATCTAGTGAAAGGGAAAAAAGTGATCAGTGTAAACTGTCACTTTTTTTTTTTCACCAGGATTGACTTTTAGGTTTAGATTAGTTTAGGCCCCCTTTGGTAGGTAGTTAGCGTTAGCGCCCAGCCCAGCCCACCGCACCGCAGTCACTGATTCGCTGATTAGCGTAGCGCTAATCAGCGTTGGTACTTTTATAGTATCTGTAAGTGATCAGAACTGATCACGGTCAGATCTATAATGGTATTAGTGTCACTTTAGTTCACCCCCCACCCAAAACGCAGTGTTTGCCCGATCAGGCCTGATCGGTCGCCCACACGTGCGTTCACCCACGCCCGCCCCGCCACAGTGACAAAAAAAATATTTTTTTTATCACTGCACAATCACTTCACAAGCGCTGCGGCGATAAAAAAAAACAGTTTTGATATTTTTAATCAATCACAGAGGCTTCTGTACTTCGCTAGCCTCCCATTTGTAAGACAGGCTTGCTTTTTTTCTTGGGTAGTCTCAGGGAATACCCCCTAAATTTAGTTGTCTAAATGTCAAATAAGGGGTATTCGCCTGAAGAGACCTACAGGATTCTGACCCAGTCGGATGAGGAATCTTCAGCCGCACCATTAGTTCCCCCTTTCACCGCCCAGTCAGGAGTTCGGGTGGAGACAGCTCAGATCGGATCAGCACTTCGGTTTTTTGAGCTGTTCTTCACTGCGGAGCTCTATGACTTAGTCGTGGCAGAAACAAATCTGTATGCCACTCAATTTATAACCACCAACCCGGGAAGCTTTTATGCCCAGTCTTTCCGGTGGAAACCAGTCCAAGTTTCCGAAATTAAAACTTTTCTGGGCCTTCTCCTCAACATGGGCCTGGCAAAAAAACATGAATTGCGGTCATATTGGTCCACGAACCCAATTCATCACATGCCCATGTTCTCTGCTGCCATGTCCAGGACACGTTTTGAGACCATCCTGCTTTTCCTGCACTTTAGCGACAACAGCACCTCCCATCCCAGAGGCCACCCAGCTTTTGTCCGGCTCCATAAAATTCGGCCCCTCATAGACCACTTCAACCAGAAATTTGCAGATTTGTATACCCCCGCACAAAACATCTGCGTAGACGAGTCCCTGATACATTTTACCGGGCGCCGTGGCTTCAAACAGTACATCCCAAGCAAGCGCGCCTGGTATGGGGTCAAATTGTATAAGCTCTGTGAAAGGGCCACAGGCTATACACACAAACTTTGGATCTATGAGGGAAAAGATCAGACCCTGGAGCCAGTTGGTTGCCCTGACTACCTGGGGAGCAGTGGGAAGATAGTCTGGGACTTGGTGTCACCCTTATTAGGCAAGGTGTACCATCTTTATGTGGACAATTTCTACACAAGTGTGCCCCTCTTCAGACATTTGTTCCTAGAACAGATTGGCTGCTGTGGCACCGTGCGACCTAGTCGCCGGGGCTTCCCCCAACGGCTCATTAACACCCGTCTTGCTAGGGGGGGGAGGGCCGCCTTGTGTAACCAAGAACTGCTCGCGGTGAAATGGAGAGACAAGCGTGACGTTTACATGATCTCCTCCATTCACGCAGACACGACAGTCCAAATTGAACGGGCAACCAGTGTCGTTGAAAAGCCCCTCTCAGTCCACGACTATAACCTCCACATGGGAGGGGTGGACTTCAATGACCAGATGTTGGCCCCATATTTGCTTTCCCGACGCACCAGACGCTGGTATAAGAAGGTGTCTGTATATTTAATTCAATTGGCTATGTATAATAGTTTTGTTCTCTACAGTAAGGCTGGAAGAACAGGATCCTTCCTCAAATTTCAGGAAGAGATCATCGAGAACCTCCTGTATCCAGGAGGTTCCGTGGCCCCAACCACCAGTGTAGTGAGCCGTCTACACGAGCGGCACTTCCCCAGTGTCGTTGCTGGTACCTCAACCCAACCGTCACCCCGAAAAAGATGTTGTGTCTGTAGCAGGAGTGGAATAAGGCGTGACACCCGTTATTTCTGTTCTGACTGTCCTGACCACCCTGCCCCATGCCTAGGGGAGTGTTTCCGGAAGTACCACACTCAGGTACACTTAGAGACGTAGGGACAGCACAACACAGGTAGTTTTTCCACTCAGGCTCTAGGGTCTCTCAGGATACTAGGTTTTTAGAGACCCTAACACCTAGGGGTGCTGGTGAAACGGTAGAAACCTCTCCTTTCACTTGGGATAAAGTGTATAATGTACTTCGCACCATCTGTGTGATTTACACTTTACACATTGTCCCATGGGAAAGGAGAGGTTTCTGCTAGGAAAATAAAGAGCGAAATGGTAAAAAAAAAAAAAAATTAAACAGGTAGCAAAAAAAGAAATCTTGAGTTAGTTTTTTTTGATGTTCAGGTTTTATAAAAAAAAGTTTTACAATGTTCTGGTTTTATAAAGTTTGTAACGTTCAAGTTATGAGCCTGCTGCTTGTTTTTTCTTCTTTTTTTTCCTCTAACCACCCTTTATTTTCCAGGTAGACCAACCGACGAAAACGCTGCAGCAGTAATGTGCATTCTGAGAGAAGCATTGTGCTGCTGTCAGAAGACACGTGAAGTCTGTGTATGCGGCGCTGCAAGACGAGATTTCTCCTCTGCAGTACAGGTACGTTTGCCCAGGCATATGAGCTGAGGAGAGGTGTTGGAGTTCATATGCTTTGGCAAACACTTTGTATCAAAAATCTGGCAAAACCACATAATCGCAAGAGAACTGTAAGTTACTGTAAGTTACTTTATCCCTCATCCGTGGGTTCTGCAGCCTTTATTATTGACCCCTATATGGGAGCCTGAAGTAGCGCCCGCGTACTGCAGACTCTTTGGTTACCCACGCAGAATGAGGGACAAAGTTGTGAACTACATAAGAGAAGCGTCACTTGGTCACTTCTTGTGAGAGAAAGAGTATTATAGGTTCAGTTGTGCTCGTTGCAGCCAGAAGTCATCTATAGTTATGCTTATCACAGGTTCCAGGCGCTCAGCTAGTTGCTGGGGGACTTATTATTGTTATTGTAGGGTGAGTCTCAGTTGATATGAGCTTTTTGTATGTACTCAGCATTTCTATTCATTTATTGGTCATGTTGGAAAAAAGTGAAGTCCGATTTTATATAAAGTGTTTTGTTAAAGCAGTAAGGGATGGATGCGTCCTGTGCGCTTTGATGTTTACTTTCTTGCATGTTTGTACGGGGGATGAGATTGGGGTGGGGACGGGATTCGGGCGTTCGATGCACTCCTCATCGTTGGCTACCTTAGGTTTGACACACACGCTATGATTCCTAATGGCTGATCATCTTAAAATTGTATAATGGAATGTGAAGGGACTACGTTCACCATGCAAGCGCATGATGGTCCTAAGACACCTTAAAAGGCTGAAGGCTGATATAGCCCTCCTCCAAGAGACACATCTGTCTGAGGGGAGATGGGACGGATGAAGCGACTATGGGTGGGGAGGTATATGGTTCAGGTGCACCAGGGAAAAAGGCGGGAGTTCTAACACTACTCAGAAAAGGACTACCCTTAACAATACTTGATCACCAACACGATAACGTAGGTCGTATGTCCCATTTACACCTTACTTCCATGAATGGTGACCTGAGCATGTACAACATATATGGCCCAAATGTGTATGATTTGGAGTTTTTACTAATCTGGGAAAGCAAATTGTTCAAGACCCGGTAGATGTGAGGCTAGTGGGAGGAGATTTGAATACAGTCGTTGAGGACAGAGAGGATAGACGGAGGGGCAGGAGTGACGCAGATAACGTGGGTAAGGCTGACACTAGATTGCCAAATCTGCTAGGAAAGCACCTGGTCCGGATGGGCTTACTAGTGAATTTTTCCGCATATTATTCCCTGAAATAGCCCCTATTCTCTCTGAGATCTTTACAAGTTATATGCAGGGCGCTATCATTCCAACTCATACAAACACGGCCCAAATCAAAGTGTTACCAAACCAGGCAAGGACCTGCACCTGGCCTCCGCCTACCGCCCAATCTCATTAATCAATATGGATTTAAAATTGGCATACAAAATTTTGACGGATAGATTGGCTAATATCCTACCTATATTAATATCCCGAGATCAGGTGGGATTCGTCCAGGGCAGGGCAGCTGTGATTAATATCCGCAAGGTCCTGACGGTCCTGGACAAGGTTAAAATGCATCCCAAATCCCATCCATCCCCAGCCATAGTCGCTACTGATGCTGAAAAAGCGTTTGACAACGTAGACTGGGGATGGATGGGTACTGTCCTGGATCACGTGGGAATCACGGGCTCTTTTAGACAATACCTAACGGCCTTGTACACAAATCCCCAAGCCAGGGTGCACATCCTGGGATTCCTCTCAACCCCTTTCCCTCCTTAAGGGTACCAGGCAGGGGTGCCCACTGTCGCCCCTGTTGTTCAATTTGGCGATAGAGCCATTATCCCGAAACTTGCAATGGACCAGAATATAAAGGGATTCACGTTGGTAAGGCTACTGTTAAGCACGCGCTCTTCGCCGATGACCTTTTGCTGTTTCTGGAAAACCCGTACAGGGATCTAAATTATGTTTTTCAAACGCTGAGTGATTTTGGCAACATCTCTGGTTATAGGGTTAACCAGGCCAAATCAGAAATCTTATTCTTAAATAACACACATAGTAACCGTCGCTTATCTACCAACATACAAGTGGCCACCACGGCGCTTAAATACTTAGGGATTCTTTTTGGACGAAGGCCCGAATCATTATATGCGTTGAACTATCCCCCACTGTTCAAAAAAATATTCTCAGATCTTGAAAGATGGAAAAACTACCCTCTTTCTCTGGGTGATAGGAACCAACTAATAAAGATGATATGCGTTCCTAAACTCCTTTATCCTATGCAAACGGTCCCTATACTTTTAAAACATGTGGACATAAATAAACTAAACTCTGCATTTAGTTCCTTCCTTTGGGTGGGAAAGAGACCTAGAATAGCTTTACAAAAACTACAAGTGCCCAAGAATAAAGGAGGCCTAGATCTGCCTCACCTTCGTTTATATAATATTGCTGGTCTATTTAGACACTGTGTAGATTGGCTCGATGATACAAGCTTCTATTCTAACACGCATCTGGAGGCACAACTGGTTCGGCCATGGTCACTGAGGGCACTTCTCTATTCCAAATGGGCGATGGTTCCACAGGTGCTGAAAGCTGGTCTGACCATACGGGACACCATAGCAGCGTGGAAAGAGGTTTGTAAGATATATCGACTACCCTTCT
This sequence comes from Bufotes viridis, assembly GCA_033119425.1. Classification (NCBI taxonomy): domain Eukaryota; kingdom Metazoa; phylum Chordata; class Amphibia; order Anura; family Bufonidae; genus Bufotes; species Bufotes viridis. The sequence goes on from CM065590.1 coordinate 256,282,057, forward strand.
CATTCTCCAAACATATGCCTTTATGGGGACATCCAGAATTCTCAGCTGGAACTGACTCTAGGTTCTTTGTGCAATGGAAGGAGAAGGGTATCCGATCAATACAACATCTATGGAACGTATCAGAGGGGCGACTGTATTCCCTGGGGGAACTGAGGGAAAGGTTCCAACTCTCACAAACCAACCAATGCTTCCCATATCTACAAATTAAAGCCTTCATTAGTAGTAGGATTAGATCCCCAGCTGGAGTGATGGCGTCTAATTCCTTGGATACTTTACTCAACAAGGCAGGGTGGAAAAAATCACTTTCAGATATTTATTGTCATATTAGAGAGGTGAAACTAAAGCCACTAGCAGACAGCCTTTTCTCACATTGGGCTAAAGATTTTCCTATCCCGGACTTGGAACAGAAACTTCTCCAGGGGTGGGACAAGATTAGGAGACTAATCTCAAACGAGGGTTGGAGGGAAACACATTTTAGGTTTTTACATAAAGCCATATATGGCTTCAAGTATTCTGGTAGAGACGGGGATCCGTCTAGACTCACTGCATGTCCACAATGTAAGACCCCGGGAACGGATATGTTACATGGGATGTGGCTGTATAGTGCCTCTTTCAAATTTTGGAAGTTGGTACGAAAGCAATTGAGATTACACTTAACCTCTCCCGGACCGCCGCACGCAGGATCGCGTTCTCGCGGCGGCCGGGCTCTTCTGATCCGACGCATCTACGCGTGATCTCGCGAGACGCGAGATTTCGCATAGATGCGCCCGCGCATGCGCACATCGCGCATGGCAAAAGGCGCAGGAGGAGTTAGTCATCAGCCTGCCAGCCAATCGGCAGCGCTGGCGGGCTGATGACTTTTAAAAAAACGAATGAGAAGCCATTTAACCCATCATATTTGTAAATATGATGGATTAAATGGCTTCTGTGCTCTCTCCTGGGTCCTTTTCGTCGGTTGGAGCCAGAGAGAGCCACCTTACTGTGAGTACACCCAAGCACCACACACTAGCCCTGATCAGCCCCCATCACCCCAAATTAACCCCTTGATCACCCCTTTCAGCACCTGTCAATCATCTAGTGAAAGGGAAAAAGTGATCAGTGTAAACTGTCACTTTTTTTTTTTCACTAGGATTGACTGTTAGACTTAGCTTAGTTTAGGCCCCTTTGGTAGGTAGTTAGCGTTAGCGCCCAGCCCACCGCACCGCAGTCACTGGTTCGCTGATTAGCGTAGAGCTAATCAGCGTTTGTACTTTATAGTATCTGTAAGTGATCAGAACTGATCACGGTCAGATATATAATAGTACTAGTGTCACTTTAGTTCGCCCTCCACCCCAAACGCGGTGTTTGCCCGATCAGACCTGATCGGGTCGCCCACACCTGCGTTCACCCACGCCCGCCCGCCGCAGTGACAAAAATTTTTTTGTAATCACTGCACAATCCCTTCTAGCGCTGCGTGCAATAAAAATCAGTTTTGATCTTTTTATCAATCACAGCGACTTCTGTACTTCGCTACACTCTCAATTGTAAGACAGGCTTGCTTTTTTCTTGGGTAGTCTCAGGGAATACCCCTAAATTTAGACGGCCAAATGTCAAACAAGGGGTATTCCTCTGAAGAGGCCTACAGGATTCTGACCCAGTCGGATGAGGAATGGGAACCCTCATCTGGCCGAGATCTAGCGGGTCAGAATACGAGACCTGTAGAAAGCAGTGGCTCTCTGACTCAAAGTTCTGACGAGGAGGTGGAGGTCCCTGATAGAAGCAGGCGTACCCGGCCCGTGTTGCTAGACCGCAGGTTGCGCAGGATCCGCTTCAAGGGCAGCAGAGTGGGGCTGGCGCTGCCGGATTACGTGGTGAAGGCATACACCAGCAGCGCAGCCCGTCCTGGACCTTCTACCAGCACTGCCGTACAACATGGTGAAGTGGCGAGCACCAGAAGGGCAGTAGAAGCTGAGTACGGTGGCACGTGCAGTAGTTTCCCGTCGCAGCCACCGCGCAGACAGGCCCGTAGAGCCCCTAGAGTCCCTGAGGTGCTGGCAAATCCTGATTGGCAGCCCCCAACTTCAACCGCACCATTAGTTCCCCCTTTCACCGCCCAGTCAGGAGTTCGGGTGGAAACAGCTCAGATAGGATCGGCGCTGGGGTTTTTGAGCTGTTCTTCACTGCGGAGCTCTATGACCTAGTCGTGGCAGAAACAAATCAGATATGCCACTCAATTTATCGCCGACAACCCGGGAAGCTCTTATGCCCAGCCTTTCCGGTGGAAACCAGTCCAAGTTTCCGAACTTAGAACTTTTCTGGGCCTTCTCCTCAGCATGGGCCTAGCCAAAAAACATGAATTGCGGTCATATTGGTCCACGAACCCAATTCATCACATGCCCTATGTACTCTGCTGCCATGTCCAGGACACGTTTGAGACCATCCTGCGTTTCCTGCACTTTAGTGACAACACCACCTCCCGTCCCAGAGGCCACCCAGCTTTTGACCGGCTCCATAAAATTCGGCCCCTCATAGACCATTTCAACCAGAAATTTGCAGATTTGTATACCCCTGCACAAAACATCTGCGTAGACGAGTCCCTAATACATTTTACCGGGCGCCGTGGCTTCAAACAGTACATCCCAAGCAAGCGCGCCCGGTATGGGGTCAAATTGTATAAGCTCTGTGAAAGGGCCACAGGCTATACGCACAAACTTTGGATCTATGAGGGAAAAGATCAGACCCTGGAGCCGGTTGGTTGCCCTGACTACCTGGGGAGCAGTGGGAAGATAGTCTGGGACTTGGTGTCACCCTTATTCGGCAAGGTGTACCATCTTTATGTGGACAATTTCTACACAAGTGTGGCCCTCTTCAGGCATTTGTTCCTAGAACAGATTGGCTGCTGTGGCACCGTGCGACCTAGTCGCGGGGCTTCCCCAACGGCTCATTACCACCCGTCTTACAAGGGGAGAGGGCTGCCTTGTGTAACCAAGAACTGCTCGCGGTGAAATGGAGAGACAAGCGTGACGTTTACATGCTCTCCTCCATTCACGCGAGACACGACAGTCCAAATTGAGCGGGCAACCAGTGTCGTTGAAAAGCCCCTCTCAGTCCACGACTATAACCTCCACATGGGAGGGGTGGACTTCAATGACCAGATGTTGGCCCCATATTTGCTTTCCCGACGCACCAGACGCTGGTATAAGAAGGTGTCTGTATATTTAATTCAATTGGCTATGTATAATAGTTTTGTTCTCTACAGTAAGGCTGGGAGAACAGGATCCTTCCTCAAATTTCAGGAAGAGATCATCGAGAACCTCCTGTATCCAGGAGGTTCCGTGGCCCCAACCACCAGTGTAGTGAGCCGTCTACACGAGCGGCACTTCCCCAGTGTCGTTGCTGGTACCTCAACCCAACCGCCACCCCGAAAAGATGTTGTGTCTGTAGCAGGAGTGGAATAAGGCGTGACACCCGCTATTTCTGTTCTGACTGTCCTGACCACCCTGCCCCATGCCTAGGGAGTGTTTCCGGAAGTACCACACTCAGGTACACTTAGAGACGTAGGGACAGCACAACACAGGTAGTTTTTCCACTCAGGCTCTAGGGTCTCTCAGGATACTAGGTTTTGAGAGACCCTAACACATAGGAGTGCTGGTGTGCTGCAGCAGAAGTGTGAAACGGTAGAAACCTCTCCTTTCACTTGGGATAAAGTGTATAATGTACTTCGCACCATCTGTGTGATTTACACTTTACACATTGTCCCATGGGAAAGGAGAGGTTTCTGCTAGGAAAATAAAGAGTGAAATGGTAAAAAAAAAAAAAATTAAACAGGTAGCAAGAAAAAGAAATCTTGAGTTAGTTAGTTTTTGATGTTCAGGTTTTATAAAAAAGTTTTACAATGTTCTGGTTTTATAAAGTTTGTAACGTTCAAGTTATGAGCCTGCTGCTTGTTTTTCTTCTTTTTTTCCTCTAACCACCCTTTATTTTCCAGGTAGACCAACCGACGACAAACGCTGCAGCAGTAATGTGCATTCTGAGAGAAGCATTGTGCTGCTGTCAGAAGACACGTGAAGTCTGTGTATGCGGCGCTGCAAGACGAGATTTCTCCTCTGCAGTACAGGCACGTTTGCCCAGGCATATGAGCTGAGGAGAGGTGTTGGAGTTCATATGCTTTGGCAAACACTTTGTATCAAAAATCTGGCAAAACCACATAATCGCAAGAGAACTGTAAGTTACTGTAAGTTACTTTATCCCTCATCCGTGGGTTCTGCAGCCTTTATTATTGACCCTATATGGGAGCCTGAAGTAGCGCCCGCGTACTGCAGACTCTTTGGTTACCCACGCAGAATGAGGGACAAAGTTGTGAACTACATAAGAGAAGCGTCACTTGGTCACTTCTTGTGAGAGAAAGAGTATTATAGGTTCAGTTGTGCTCGTTGCAGCCAGAAGTCATCTATAGTTATGCTTATCACAGGTTCCAGGCGCTCAGCTAGTTGCTGGGGGACTTATTATTGTTATTGTAGGGTGAGTCTCAGTTGATATGAGCTTTTTGTATGTACTCAGCATTTCTATTCATTTATTGGTCATGTTGGAAAAAAGTGAAGTCCGATTTTATATAAAGTGTTTTGTTAAAGCAGTAAGGGATGGATGCGTCCTGTGCGCTTTGATGTTTACTTTCTTCCATGTTTGTACGGGGGGATGAGATTGGGGTGGGGACGGGATTCGGGCGTTCGATGCACTCCTCATCGTTGGCTACCCTAGGTTTGACACACACGCTATGATTCCTAATGGCTGATCATCTTAAAATTGTATAATGGAATGTGAAGGGACTACGTTCACCATGCAAGCGCATGATGGTCCTAAGACACCTTAAAAGGCTGAAGGCTGATATAGCCCTCCTCCAAGAGACACATCTGTCTGAGGTGCACCAGGGAAAAAGGCGGGAGTTCTAACACTACTCAGAAAAGGACTACCCTTAACAATACTTGATCACCAACACGATGACGTAGGTCGTATGTCCTATTTACACCTTACTTTCATGAATGGTGACCTGAGCATGTACAACATATATGGCCCAAATGTGTATGATTTGGAGTTTTTTACTAATCTGGGAAAGCAAATTGTTCAAGACCCGGTAGATGTGAGGCTAGTGGGAGGAGATTTGAATACAGTCGTTGAGGACAGAGAGGATAGACGGAGGGGCAGGAGTGACGCAGATAACGTGGGTAAGGCTGACACTAGATTGCCAAATCTGCTAGGAAAGCACCTGGTCCGGATGGGCTTACTAGTGAATTTTTCCGCATATTATTCCCTGAAATAGCCCCTATTCTCTCTGAGATCTTTACAAGTTATATGCAGGGCGCTATCATTCCAACTCATACAAACACGGCCCAAATCAAAGTGTTACCAAACCAGGCAAGGACCTGCACCTGGCCTCCGCCTACCGCCCAATCTCATTAATCAATATGGATTTAAAATTGGCATACAAAATTTTGACGGATAGATTGGCTAATATCCTACCTATATTAATATCCCGAGATCAGGTGGGATTCGTCCAGGGCAGGGCAGCTGTGATTAATATCCGCAAGGTCCTGACGGTCCTGGACAAGGTTAAAATGCATCCCAAATCCCATCCATCCCCAGCCATAGTCGCTACTGATGCTGAAAAAGCGTTTGACAACGTAGACTGGGGATGGATGGGTACTGTCCTGGATCACGTGGGAATCACGGGCTCTTTTAGACAATACCTAACGGCCTTGTACACAAATCCCCAAGCCAGGGTGCACATCCTGGGATTCCTCTCAACCCCCTTTCCCCTCCTTAAGGGTACCAGGCAGGGGTGCCCACTGTCGCCCCTGTTGTTCAATTTGGCGATAGAGCCATTATCCCGGAAACTTGCAATGGACCAGAATATAAAGGGGATTCACGTTGGTAAGGCTACTGTTAAGCACGCGCTCTTCGCCGATGACCTTTTGCTGTTTCTGGAAAACCCGTACAGGGATCTAAATTATGTTTTTCAAACGCTGAGTGATTTTGGCAACATCTCTGGTTATAGGGTTAACCAGGCCAAATCAGAAATCTTATTCTTAAATAACACACATAGTAACCGTCGCTTATCTACCAACATACAAGTGGCCACCACGGCGCTTAAATACTTAGGGATTCTTTTTGGACGAAGGCCCGAATCATTATATGCGTTGAACTATCCCCCACTGTTCAAAAAAATATTCTCAGATCTTGAAAGATGGAAAACTACCCTCTTTCTCTGGGTGATAGGAACCAACTAATAAAGATGATATGCGTTCCTAAACTCCTTTATCCTATGCAAACGGTCCCTATACTTTTAAAACATGTGGACATAAATAAACTAAACTCTGCATTTAGTTCCTTCCTTTGGGTGGGAAAGAGACCTAGAATAGCTTTACAAAAACTACAAGTGCCCAAGAATAAAGGAGGCCTAGATCTGCCTCACCTTCGTTTATATAATATTGCTGGTCTATTTAGACACTGTGTAGATTGGCTCGATGATACAAGCTTCTATTCTAACACGCATCTGGAGGCACAACTGGTTCGGCCATGGTCACTGAGGGCACTTCTCTATTCCAAATGGGCGATGGTTCCACAGGTGCTGAAAGCTGGTCTGACCATACGGGACACCATAGCAGCGTGGAAAGAGGTTTGTAAGATATATCGACTACCCTTCTCATTCTCCAAACATATGCCTTTATGGGGACATCCAGAATTCTCAGCTGGAACTGACTCTAGGTTCTTTGTGCAATGGAAGGAGAAGGGTATCCGATCAATACAACATCTATGGAACGTATCAGAGGGGCGACTGTATTCCCTGGGGAACTGAGGGAAAGGTTCCAACTCTCACAAACCAACCAATGCTTCCCATATCTACAAATTAAAGCCTTCATTAGTAGTAGGATTAGATCCCCAGCTGGAGTGATGGCGTCTAATTCCTTGGATACTTTACTCAACAAGGCAGGGTGGAAAAATCACTTTCAGATATTTATTGTCATATTAGAGAGGTGAAACTAAAGCCACTAGCAGACAGCCTTTTCTCACATTGGGCTAAAGATTTTCCTTTCCGGACTTGGAACAGAAACTTCTCCAGGGGTGGGACAAGATTAGGAGACTAATCTCAAACGAGGGTTGGAGGGAAACACATTTTAGGTTTTACATAAAGCCATATATGGCTTCAAGTATTCTGGTAGAGACGGGGATCCGTCTAGACTCACTGCATGTCCACAATGTAAGACCCCGGGAACGGATATGTTACATGGGATGTGGCTGTATAGTGCCTCTTTCAAATTTTGGAAGTTGGTACGAAAGCAATTGAGATTACACTTAACCTCTCCCGGACCGCCGCACGCAGGATCGCGTTCTCGCGGCGGCCGGGCTCTTCTGATCCGGACGCATCTACGCGTGATCTCGCGAGCGCGAGATTTCGCATAGATGCGCCAGCGCATCGCACATCGCGCATGGCAAAAGGCGCAGGAGGAGTTAGTCATCAGCCTGCCAGCCAATCGGCAGCGCTGGCGGGCTGATGACTTTTAAAAAACGAATGAGAAGCCATTTAACCCATCATATTTGTAAATATGATGGATTAAATAACTTCTGTGCTCTCTCCTGGGTCCTTTTACGTCGGTTGGAGCCAGGAGAGAGCACACCTACTGTGAGTACACCCAAGCACCACACACTAGCCCCTGATCAGCCCCCATCACCCAAATTAACCCCTTGATCACCCCTTTCAGCACCTGTCAATCATCTAGTGAAAGGGAAAAAAGTGATCAGTGTAAACTGTCACTTTTTTTTTCACTAGGATTGACTGTTGAGCTAGCTTAGTTTAGGCCCCTTTGGTAGGTAGTTAGCGTTAGCGCCCAGCCCACCGCACCGCAGTCACTGGTTCGCTGATTAGCGTAGAGCTAATCAGCGTTTGTCTCTATAGTATCTGTAAGTGATCAGAACTGATCACGGTCAGATATATAATAGTACTAGTGTCACTAGTTCGCCCTCCACCCCAAGCGCAGTGTTTGCCCGATCAGACCTGATCGGTCGCCCCACCTGCGTTCACCACGCCCGCCCGCCGCAGTGACAAAAAATTTTTTTTGTAATCACTGCACAATCCCTTCACTAGCGCTGCGGCTAATAAAAAAATCAGTTTTGATCTTTTTATCAATCGCAGCGGCTTCTGTCTCGCTACACTCTCAATTGTAAGACAGGCTTGCTTTTTTCTTGGGTAGTCTCAGGGAATACCCCTAAATTTAGACGGCCAAATGTCAAACAAGGGTATTCCTCTGAAAGAGGCCTACAGGATTCTGACCCAGTCGGATGAGGAATGGGAACCCTCATCTGACGAATCTAGCGGGTCAGAATACGAACCTGTAGAGAGCAGTGGCTCTCTGACTCAAAAGTTCTGACGAGGAGGTGGAGGTCCCTGATAGAAGCAGGCGTACCCGGCCCCGTGTTGCTAGACCGCAGGTTGCGCAGGATCCGCTTCAAGGGCAGCAGAGTGGGGCTGGCGCTGCCGGATTACGTGGTGAGGCATACACCAGCAGCGCAGCCCGTCCTGGACCTTCTACCAGCACTGCCGTGCAACATGGTGAAGTGGCGAGCACCAGAAGGGCAGTAGAAGCTGGTACGGTGGCACGTGCAGTAGTTTCCCCGTCGCAGCCACCGCGCAGACAGGCCCGTAGAGCCCCTAGAGTCCCTGAGGTGCTGGCAAATCCTGATTGGCAGCCCCAACTTCAGCCGCACCATTAGTTCCCCCTTTCACCGCCCAGTCAGGAGTTCGGGTGGAAACAGCTCAGATAGGATCGGCGCTGGGGTTTTGAGCTGTTTTTCACTGCGGAGCTCTATGACCTAGTCGTGGCAGAAACAAACAGATATGCCACTCAATTTATCGCCGACAACCCGGGAAGCTCTTATGCCCAGCCTTTCGGTGGAAACCAGTCAAGTTTCGAACTTAGAACTTTCTGGGCCTTCTCCTCAGCATGGGCATAACCAAAAAACATGAATTGCGGTCATATTGGTCCACGAGCCCAATTCATCACATGCCCATGTACTCTGCTGCCATGTCAGGACACGTTTGAGACCATCCTGCGTTTCCTGCACTTTAGTGACAACACCACCTCCGTCCCAGAGGCCACCCAGCTTTTGACCGGCTCCATAAAATTCGGCCCCTCATAGACCATTTCAACCAGAAATTTGCAGATTTGTATACCCCTGCACAAAACATCTGCGTAGACGAGTCCCTAATACATTTTACCGGGCGCCTTGGCTCAAGCAGTACATCCCAAGCAAGCGCGCCCGGTATGAGGTCAAATTGTATAAGCTCTGTGAAAGGGCCACAGGCTATACGCACAAATTTCGGATCTATGAGGGAAAAGATCAGACCCTGGAGCCGGTCGGTTGCCCTGACTACCTGGGGAGCAGTGGGAAGATAGTCTGGGACTTGGTGTCACCCTTATTCGGCAAGGGTACCATCTTTACGTGGACAACTTTTACACAAGTGTGGCCCTCTTCAGGCATTTGTTCCTAGAACAGATTGGCTGCTGCGGCACCGTGCGACCTAGTCGCGGGGCTTCCCCAACGGCTCATTACCACCAGACTTACAAGGGGCAGAGGGCTGCACTGTGTAGCAGAAGAACTGCTCGCGGTGAAATGGAGAGACAAGCGTGGCGTTTACATGCTCTCCTCCATTCACGCAGACCACGACAGTCCAAATTGAGCGGGCAACCAGTGTCGTTGAAAAGCCCCTCTCGGTCCACGACTATAACCTCCACATGGGAGGGGTGGACTTCAACGACCAGATGTTGGCCCCTTATTTGGTTTCCCGAAAGACCAGGCAGCTGGTATAAGAAGGTGTCTGTATATTTGATTCAATTGGCTCTATATAACAGTTCGTTCTCTACAGTAAGGCTGGGAGAACGGGATCCTTCCTCAAATTCAGGAAGAGATCATCGAGAACCTCCTGTACCCAGGAGGTTCCGTGGCCCCATCCACCAGTGTAGTTGGCCGTCTACACGGCGGCACTTCCTAGCGTTGTGCCGGGTACCTCAACCCAACCGCCACCCGAAAAAGATGTCGTGTCTGTAGCAGGAGTGGAATAAGGCGTGACACCCGCTATTTCTGTCCTGACTGTCCTGACCACCCTGCCCTATGCCTTGGAGAGTGTTTCGGAAGTACCACACTCAGGTACACTTAGGGACCTAGGGACAGCACTACACAGGTAGTTTTTTCCACTCAGGCTCTAGGGTCTCTCAGGACACTAGGTTTTGAGAGACCTAACACATAGGGATGGTGCTGGTGTGCTACAGCAGAAGTGTGAAATGGTAGAAACGTCTCCTTTCACTTGGGATAGCAGCGTATAATGTACTTCGCACCATCTCTGTGTGATTTACACTTTACACATTGTCCCATGGGAAAGGAGAGGTTTCTGCTAGGAAAATAAAGAGTGACATGGAAAACAAAAAAAAAAATTAAACAGGTAGCAAGAAAAGAAAAATCTTGAGTTAGTTCAGGTTTTTATGTTCATGTTTTATAAAAGTTTTAAAATGTTCTGGTTTTATAAAGTTTGCAACGTTCAAGTCATGTGCCTGCTGCCTGTTTTTCTTCTTTCCCCCCATAACCACCCTTTATTTTCCAGGTATACCAACAGACCAACGGACCAACCGGCCAACGCCGCAGCACTGATGTGCATTCTGAGAGAAGCATTGCTGCTATCAGAAGACACGTGAAGTCAGTGTATGCGGCGCTGCAAGACGAGATTTCTCCTCTGCAGGACAGAGTACGTTTGCCCTGGCATGTGAGCTGAGGAGAGGTGTTGGAGTTCATATGCTTTGGCAAACACTTTGTATCAAAAATCTGGCAAAGATGTCTTCCTCCACACCGATGGATTGATCGATGTGAATGGAGAAATCACGTTTGCCAGGACATAGGAGCTGAGTGGGTATGGATGTTTGGGCGGAGCCCCTATGTCCTAACAATCGCCAGGCCCCTCTTTTTCTTGCATATTTTTGGCAGAGATTTTTCATCCACATCGATCGATGCGAATGAGGAAATCTGTGCCGTTCATTTTCTTTCAGCCCAGAGGCTGAGCGGAAAAAAATCTCATTACCCGTATGCTCCATATAAGGAGAATAGCAGAAACTCCTAATGCTGGCCATACGTGTAATGATTGCGGAGACCCTCAAATGCCAGGGCAGTACAAAAACCTCACATGTGACCCCATTTCGGAAGAAGACACCCCAAGGTATTCGCTGAGGGCATATTGAGTCCATGAAAGATTGAACTTTTTGTCACAAGTTAGCGGAAAGGGAGACTTTGTGAAAAAAACAAAAAAAAATCAAATTCCGCTAACTTGTGCAAAAAAAAATCTTCTATGAACTCGCCATGCCCCTCACAGAATACCTTGGGGTGTCTTCTTTCCAAAATGGGGTCACATGTGGGGTATTTATACTGCCCTGGCATTTTAGGGGCCCTGAGCGTGAGAAGAAAAATGCGTAAAAATACCGTCCTAAAAGGTACTCATTGGATTTAGGGCCGAATTGCGCAACTTGGCTGCAAAAAGTGGCACACATGTGGTATCTCTGTACTCAGGAGAGGTAGGGCAATGTGTTTTGGGGTGTACTTTTACATATACCCATACTGGGTGTGAAAAATATCTCTGTAAATGACAACTTTTTAAAAAAATTATACAAAGTTGTCATTTACAGAGATATTTTCACACCCAGTAAGTATAGGTAAAAATACGCCCCAAAACACATTGCCTACTTCTCTGATGCGGCACTACCCATGTGTGCCACTTTGCAGCCAAATGTGCAAGGGCCCTAAATCAATGAGTACCTATAGATTTCACAGGAAATTTTTACGCATTTGGATTCCACACTGCTTCTGACGTTTAGGGGCCCCTAAAATGCCAGGGCAGTAAAAATACCACACAAGTGACCCCATATTAGAAAGAAGACACCCCAAGGTATTCCGTGAGGGGTATGGTGAGTTCATGTAAAATTTTATTTTTGGCACAAGTTAGTGGAATATGAGACTTTGTAAAAAAAAAAAAAATATCCATTTCCGCTAACTTGTGCCAAAAAATAAAAACTTCCATGAACTCACTATGCCCATTAGCGAATACCTTGGTGTGTCTACTTTCCGAAATGGGGTCACTTGTGTGGTATTTTACTGCCCTGGCATTTTAGGGGCCCCTAAGCGTCAGAAGCAGTTTGGAATCCAAATGCGTAAAAAATGTCCTGTGAAATCCTAAAGGTACTCATTGGATTTAGGGCCCCTTTGCGCATCTTGGCTGCAAAAAGTGGCACACATGGGGTATCGCCGTACTCAGGAGAAGTAGGGCAATGTGTTTTGTGGTGTATTTTTACATATACCCATGCTGGGTGAGAGAAATATCTCTGTAAATGACAACTTTTTAAAAATTTTATACAAAGTTGTCATTTACAGAGATATTTCACACCCAGTAAAGTATATGTGAGCACCCAAAACACATTGCCCTACTCTCCGTGTCAGCGATACCCATGTGTGCCACTTTGCAGCCAAGATGCGCAAAGAGCCCTAAATCAATGAGTACCTTTAGGATTTCACAGGACATTTTACGCATTTGGATTCCAAACTGCTTCTGACGTTTAGGGGCCCCTCAAATGCCAGGGCAGTATAAATACCCACAAGTGACCCCATTTCGGAAGAAGACACCCCAAGGTATTCCGTGAGGGGTATGGTGAGTTCATGTAAAATTGTATTTTTGGCACAAGTTAGTGGAATATGAGACTTTGTAAAAAAAAAAAAAAAAAAAAAATCAATTTCCGCAAACTTGTGCCAAAAATAAAAACTTCCATGAACTCACTATGCCCATCAGCGAATACCTTGGGGTGTCTACTTTCCGAAATGGGGTCACTTGTGTGGTATTTTTACTGCCCTGGCATTTTAGGGGCCCCTAAGCGTCAAAAGCAGTTTGGAATCCAAATGCGTAAAAATGTCCTGTAAAATCCTAAAGGTACTCATTGGATTTAGGGCCCATTGCGCATCTTGGATGCAAAAAGTGGCACATATGGGGTATCGCCGTACTCAGGAGAAGTAGGGCAATGTGTTTTGGGGTGTATTTTTACATATACCCCTACTGGGTGTGAAAAATATCTCTGTAAATGACAACTTTGTATAAATTTTTTAAAAAGTTGTCATTTACAGAGATATTCTCACACCTGCATAGTATATGTAAAAATACACCCCAAACACATTGCCTACTTCTCTGATGCAGCGATACCATGTGTGCCACTTTTGCATCCAAGATGCGCAAATGACCCTAAATCAATAGTACCTTTAGAGATTTTACAGGGCATTTTACGCATTTGGATTCTCACGCTTTAGGGGCCCCTAAAATGCCAGGGCAGTATAAATACCCCACAAGTGACCCCATTTCGGAAGAAGACACCCCAAGGTATTCTATGAGGGGTATGGTGAGTTCATGTAAAATTGTATTTTTGGCACAAGTTAGTAGAATATGAGACTTTGTAAAAAAAAAAAAAAATCCATTTCCGCTAACTTGTGACAAAAATAAAAACTTCCATGAACTCACTATGCCCCTCAGTGAATACCTTAGGGTGTCTACTTTCGGAAATGGGGTCATTTATGGGGTATTTCTACTGTCTGGGCATTGTAGTACGTCAGGAAACAGGACAGGTGCTCAGAAAGTCAAAGTGCGGAAATTCACTTTTTGCACTATAGTTTGTAAGCGCTATAACTTTTACCCAAACCAATAAATATACACTTATTGCATTTTTTTATCAAAGACATGTAGAACAATAAATTTAGAGAAAATTTTTAGAGAAATGTAGTTTTATTTGACAAATTTTCCAACATAAAGTGAAAAATATCATTTTTTTGCAAAAATTTCATCAAAAAAAGTAAAATATCAAAAAAAGTAAAAATGTCAGCAAGAAAGAAATAGCACCAAATGAAAGCTCTATTAGTGAGAAGAAAAGGAGGTAAAATTCATTTGGGTGGTAAGTTGTATGGCCGAGCAATAAACGGTGAAAGTAGTGTAGTGCAGAATTGAAAAAAGTGGCCTGGTCTTTAAGGGTGTTTAAGCTAGGGGGGCTGATGTGGTTAAAGATCCAGATACCGCTGACTCCTGATTTCATTCTGTTGCACATCTCTCCAGAACGGTCGTACCTACCCATGATAGCACATGTAGTTGTATTAGCTGCCAAGCGCTGTTTACTAGCCAAATGGCTGCAACCGCATACGCCAACAGCCACGGAAATATTTCAGCATGTCAGAAAATGCTTTGACATGGACAGGTTAGAAGCAGCAAAAGCTTAGGGCCGTCAGGTAAAAGCATTCTTTGGGAAATGGGGTTCTTTCATTTCTACAGTTTTCTCGGATAGGAAAATGTTGACAATCATGGCACCCTTCACAAGTTCTGAATGGTACCTAAAACAAAAAATAGCAGGTACACTAGGCAGATTACTAGTGGACTAAGTTGTTCATTGTTGGGGGCAGGGCAGTTTCTGGGGAATTTTGACAACAGGGCGAACAATACAAAAGCACCCCCCCCCCCCCCCCCATTCACGTTTAAAGTGACCTTACTTTCTAATAAAGAGATTAAAACACATTTTTAAAAGAATCAGTTACCCAAGGTAAACCCAGTGACTTACAGGCGACGTCTCCACAGATCTCAGTTTGTTCACTTTCCTTTTCTTTTCAGTTTGCTTCCAGAAGCTCATGGGCACACGTCTTCAGCCATGGGTGCGCAGCCCCCTCTACCACATAAAAAGACCCCAATATTAATAAATGGAACAGGGTAGAGGAGGTCTGTTACAGATTTTGCATTAGGGACCAGGGAATTCAGCTTATACCTTTGACTTTGGCTTGTTGTTTCTGCAGTCCACCCTGACCCTCTATAGCAAAAAAACCCCCTATATACAGTAGTTGCCCCTTTTAACACTGCCACCCTGTAGTGTCCACCAATACTATGCCCGGTGCCGCCCCATGTGCCTACATTAGTTTGCTTTAAAACTGCTGAGAACTTGATAAAATAATAAAAGAAAAGTGGATTTTAAGCACGCAGGGAAAGGTGCGCTTTACTGAGGGAAAACTCTATTAAGAATTCAAAATGCATTAATAAAGTACCGTATATTACAAAAGAATGCATTAATAAAGTATATTACAAAAAGTATTATTAGGGCATTTAGGACATTTTACCAAAAACTTAATTAAAAGTTTAGTTACTCTTTAAGGCAAGGCGTAAAGTAGATCCCACCGCTCACTTCTCAATCACTGGCTGCAGTGGTCTCATGTCTCAGTGGAGGCGGACATTGAAGTACATAGACCAGCGAGGACACGGGAAGTAGTGGAAGGAGTGCGGCAGGGATCAGAGATGTGTCACTACTTCTATTATCACATTCAAATCAGTTTTAGAAAATAAATTTTACATGGCTGGATAAACCTCCAGACCAGATCTCAAAATGAATCCAGATTCCAGATAAGCCCCCAAATTCATACAGACCCCAGATTAGACCCCAAGTCAGCCCCAAATCCATTCAGACGCTAGAACAACCCCCAAATTCATACAGATCATCCCACAAATTTATACAGGCCTCAAATTTATTCAGACCCCTGTTGCCCCTATAACCCCCTATGTGCAATACATCCTGGAGCTGTGCGCTGCCAAGACATAGTGCAGCACTAGTGCCGCCACAGTATCTCCCTCATACACTGAGCACCCCATCATCCACAGTATCTCCCCTCATACACTGAGCACCCCCATCATCCACAGTATCTCCCTCATACACTGAACACCCCCATCCTCCACAGCATCTCCCCTCATACACTGAGCACCCCCATCATCCACAGCATCTCCCCTCATACACTGAGCACCCCCATCCTCCACAGCATCTCCCCTCATACACTGAGCACCCCATCCTTCACACAGTATCTCCCTCATACACTGAGCACCCCCATCCTCCACAGCATCTCCCCTCATACACTGAGCACCCCCATCCTCCACAGCATCTCCCCTCATACACTGAGCACCCCCATCCTCCACAGCATCTCCCTCATACACTGAGCACCCCCATCCTCCACAGCATCTCCCCTCATACACTGAGCACCCCCATCCTCCACAGCATCTCCCCTCATACACTGAGCACCCCCATCCTCCACACAGCATCTCCCTCATACACTGAGCACCCCCATCCTCCACAGCATCTCCCCTCATACACTAAGCACCCCCATCCTCCACAGCATCTCCCTCATACACTGAGCACCCCCATCCTCCACAGCATCTCCCTCATACACTGAGCACCCCCATCCTCCACAGCATCTCCCCTCATACACTGAGCACCCCCATCCTCCACAGCATCTCCCCTCATACACTGAGCACCCCCATCCTCCACAGTATCTCCCTCATACACTGAGCACCCCCATCCTCCACAGCATCTCCCTCATACACTGAGCACCCCCATCCTCCTCAGTATCTTCCCTCATACACTGAGCACCCCCATCCTCCACAGTATCTCCCTCATACACTGAGCACCCCCATCCTCCACAGTATCTCCCCTCATACACTGAGCACCCCCATCCTCCACAGCATCTCCCCTCATACACTGAGCACCCCCATCCTCCACAGCATCTCCCCTCATACACTGAGCACCCCCATCCTCCACAGCATCTCCCCTCATACACTGAGCACCCCCATCCTCCACAGCATCTCACCTCATACACTGAGCACCCCCATCCTCCACAGCATCTCCCCTCATACACTGAGCACCCCCATCCCCCACACAGTATCTCCCCTCATACACTGAGAACCCCCATCCTCCACACAGTATCTCCCCTCATACACTGACCACCCCCATCCTCCACAGTATCTCCCCTCATACACTGAGCACCCCCATCCTCCACAGCATCTCCCTCATACACTGAGCACCCCCATCCTCCACAGCATCTCCCCTCATACACTGAGCACCCCCATCCTCCACAGTATCTCCCCTCATACACTGAGCACCCCCATCCTCCACAGCATCTCCCCTCATACACTGAGCACCCCATCCTCCTCAGTATCTCCCTCATACACTGAGCACCCCCATCCTCCTCAGTATCTCCCTCATACACTGAGCACCCCCATCCTCCACAGCATCTCCCTCATACACTGAGCACCCCCATCCTCCACAGCATCTCCCCTCATACACTGAGCACCCCCATCCTCCACAGCATCTCCCCTCATACACTGAGCACCCCCATCCTCCACAGCATCTCCTCATACACTGAGCACCCCCATCCTCCACAGCATCTCCCTCATACACTGA
The DNA here is from genome assembly GCA_033119425.1 of Bufotes viridis. Taxonomy (NCBI): domain Eukaryota; kingdom Metazoa; phylum Chordata; class Amphibia; order Anura; family Bufonidae; genus Bufotes; species Bufotes viridis. Next base: position 256,299,360 of record CM065590.1, read on the forward strand.
GCACCCCCATCCTCACACAGTATCTCCCTCATACACTGAGCACCCCCATCCTCCACAGCATCTCCCCTCATACACTGAGCACACCCATCCCCCACAGCATCTCCCCTCATACACTGAGCACCCTCATCCTCCACAGCATCTCCCCTCATACACTAAGCACCCCCATCCTCCACAGCATCTCCCCTCATACACTAAGCACCCCCATCCTCCACAGCATTTCCCCTTATGTACTGAGCACCCCCATCCTCCACACGATCTCCCCTCATGTACTGAGTCCCCCCCTCCCAGCATCTCCCCTCATGTACTAAGCACCCCCCTGCTCCCCTCCCTTCCCTCCTGATACACTGATCCTCATGCACAGGCTCCAGCACATTTACATTACAGTTTGTACTCACTGTGAAGAAAGTTCCTCACATGTCAGCTGCCTGACTCCTCCCCAGATAAGCCCCTCCTCCTCCCTCATATCGTTCCACACAGCCCTCAGTGCCTTGTCCTCTTCTCACACTGGCCCCGCCTCCTTGCCTGACGCGCTCACACAGGCCCCGCCTCCTTCCTCACACACTGCACAGGCTGCTCTATCCCGGAAAATACTGCAGCCATAGAGAAGAGGGCCAGTGGTGAGTGTACAGATAGTGCTGGGAGCGCTGTACTCACTGTTCCTTCAGCCTCCTTTACTAATGAGCACTTTCACAATGGAAGCGCTCATTAGTTGTGTCCTGGCCCTGCTGCTGATCAGCTGAATACACCAGTGACCAGCGCCCCCTTTTGCTTGTTGATGTGATGCGCCCCGTGCGGTGGCACCCCTCGCCCGGCTCTAAAAACGGCCCTGGTTGGGGGGATGAGGAGTGCACCTAATAGGGGGGGGAGGGGGGAGGGGTAAAAGGCTTATGAGGGAGTTACTATTGTGATATAGTGCACTGTATGGACACTTTTCCATTCTTTCTGTACGCTTATAACAGTTATTGTGCTCTGTACAATTTGCGTTGTTGACTGTGAAAACTTAATAAAATTATATAAAAAAAAAAAATCTGGCAAAGATGTCTTCCTCCACAACGATCGATTGATCGATGTGAATGGAGAAATCACGTTTGCCAGGACATAGGAGCTGAGTGGGTATGGATGTTTGGGCGGAGCCCCTATGTCCTGGCAATCGCCAGGCCCCTCTCTTTTTTTCTTGCTTATTTTTTGGCAGAGATTTTTTCATCCACATCGATCGATGCGAATGAGGAAATCTGTGCCGTTCATTTTTTCTTTCAGCGCAGAGGCTGAACGGAAAAAAAAATCTCATTACCTGTATGCTCCATATAAGGAGAATAATTGCTAACCCCAAAGGGTAGAGTGAAGTTAGTAAAAATTAACTTTTAATCCTAATGTTTAAAAAATAAGGAGACATGTATCATGGTACCAAGACAAGACAATACAACAAATATAAGGGTGACAGGTGGTGCACCCTACAATGTGGTAGGTAAAAGGAACGGATACTGCTGCACCTCGGCTGGGGTGCATGCAGTCTTACCCGACCCAGGATAGGAACCAGGATGGATGAAGGACAACAGGTCTCAGCATAGGTTGACGATGGCGGATGTCCGGGATCGGTGTCAGCGGCTTGAAGTCCCCGGCAACAACGGTGTGGGGGTCCCTAAGATGTGGCGGGGTATGTGGTAGGCAGATGGGTCCTAACCCTAAAAAACCCTAACATTGCGGGAGGGGGACTATTATACTTCTGCCTGCCTACACAGAGCACCCGCCCCGAAAGGGGCGACCCCGTCCGGTAGCCTGTCCCTAAACCCGGTCCTTTCCCTGGCTCTAGGTTCTAAACATGCTATGCATCAATGGAGAAATGGTCCCGACGTGGCACGTTTCTGTCACAGATGACTCTTCAGGGGATTAATCAAAATGTGCAAGCGCTACACGACTACTCCAGGGTAATTGGAGTGGTCATGATGAGAACATATTGCTATATGTGGCCTCTCTAGTGAGAGATGGCACACAACTCAGGAGTTGATAATCCTGGAGATAAGGTCTAATGGTCAAGAGAGCCCCTATAGTGAAAAGGGGTCTTCTCAATAATTGAATATAACAAATCAACGTGGTCCCCTATGGTTGGGGGAACCTACCTACCAGCCGCGCTGCAGTGTCTGGTCCCGGTAATATAGTGCGGTCATGAGTCGCGCCTCCCTCTCAAGACGCCGTCTTCCCGCGCACGTGGCCGGCGCATGACGTCAGACGCCGGCACCACGAGCACGTGAGGGGGGCAGCCAATCATTGTATGGAGGGAGTGTTCACGAGGATACTGTTGCCTGGAGACCGCTAAGCGTCCAGGAACAGGAGTTTGACGCATCAGATGTTGCGCGTGTACGATGATGTCAGTTGTGATAACGATATACAGATATGGGCATTTCTTGGCCGATTACTGCACTGGTATGATTGCCGACGTAATGATGCGACAGTTCAAAGATACAATGATCTGTTAGCAAGAACTGTCATGATCTTTTGTTTAGACGATTTTGAAGAATAAAGTCATAGTTTACTAACGTGACCATGCATTCAATTCCTCCCCTAGATGAATTACAAAGAGGGGAAGGTGCATAAGTCACGTAAGGTGAAACACGGAGATGTATTGCTATATTGTGTGGGAGATCAAATAGGGCTCAGAAAAGAATAAGGCCCAGGATGGAACAACCATGAATCTCCTATTATAGGAAGCAACCATACGTTAACCTTTCGTTGAGGCCATAAGGGGCAGATGTTTGTAGATAAAATATCCACCGTGCTTCTCGCTGGAGGATAAGTTTGTCCCAGTCACCCCCTCTCTTTGGCGGGATGACCCGATCAATGCCCGTAAATTGTATTGTGGCTTTACCATGATGGGCTGAGTGTATGTGCCTAGAAAGTGGGGTATCTTTTTTGTGTAGGATATCCCCAAGGTGTTCACCCACCCTCCGGCGGAATTCACGTATTGTCTTGCCGACATACTCCAGACCACATTGACATGCAATTCGGTAGATTACCCCCTTTGTTCTGCAATTGATGAAATGTAGGATAGAGAAGGTTCTACCTGTTACATTGCTAGTGAAGTTCTTGGTGATGGAGATATGTTTGCAGGCAACACAGTTACCGCATCTATAGCTACCTAAGATTGTAGAGCGGAGCCAAGATGAGGGGGCAGGAGGCGCAAAGTGGCTGTGAACCAGTTTGTCACGTAGGCTAGTATGTCGGCAAGACAATACGTGAATTCCGCCGGAGGGTGGGTGAACACCTTGGGGATATCCTACACAAAAAAGATACCCCACTTTCTAGGCACATACACTCAGCCCATCATGGTAAAGCCACAATACAATTTACGGGCATTGATCGGGTCATCCCGCCAAAGAGAGGGGGTGACTGGGACAAACTTATCCTCCAGCGAGAAGCACGGTGGATATTTTATCTACAAACATCTGCCCCTTATGGCCTCAACGAAAGGTTAACGTATGGTTGCTTCCTATAATAGGAGATTCATGGTTGTTCCATCCTGGGCCTTATTCTTTTCTGAGCCCTATTTGATCTCCCACACAATATAGCAATACATCTCCGTGTTTCACCTTACGTGACTTATGCACCTTCCCCTCTTTGTAATTCATCTAGGGGAGGAATTGAATGCATGGTCACGTTAGTAAACTATGACTTTATTCTTCAAAATCGTCTAAACAAAAGATCATGACAGTTCTTGCTAACAGATCATTACGTCGGCAATCATACCAGTGCAGTAATCGGCCAAGAAATGCCCATATCTGTATATCGTTATCACAACTGACATCATCGTACACGCGCAACATCTGATGCGTCAAACTCCTGTTCCTGGACGCTTAGCGGTCTCCAGGCAACAGTATCCTCGTGAACACTCCCTCCATACAATGATTGGCTGCCCCCCTCACGTGCTCGTGGTGCCGGCGTCTGACGTCATGCGCCGGCCACGTGCGCGGGAAGACGGCGTCTTGAGAGGGAGGCGCGACTCATGACCGCACTATATTACCGGGACCAGACACTGCAGCGCGGCTGGTAGGTAGGTTCCCCCAACCATAGGGGACCACGTTGATTTGTTATATTCAATTATTGAGAAGACCCCTTTTCACTATAGGGGCTCTCTTGACCATTAGACCTTATCTCCAGGATTATCAACTCCTGAGTTGTGTGCCATCTCTCACTAGAGAGGCCACATATAGCAATATGTTCTCATCATGACCACTCCAATTACCCTGGAGTAGTCGTGTAGCGCTTGCACATTTTGATTAATCCCCTGAAGAGTCATCTGTGACAGAAACGTGCCACGTCGGGACCATTTCTCCATTGATGCATAGCATGTTTAGAACCTAGAGCCAGGGAAAGGACCGGGTTTAGGGACAGGCTACCGGACGGGGTCGCCCCTTTCGGGGCGGGTGCTCTGTGTAGGCAGGCAGTAGTATAATAGTCCCCCTCCCGCAATGTTAGGGTTTTTTAGGGTTAGGACCCATCTGCCTACCACATACCCCGCCACATCTTAGGGACCCCCACACCGTTGTTGCCGGGGACTTCAAGCCGCTGACACCGATCCCGGACATCCGCCATCGTCAACCTATGCTGAGACCTGTTGTCCTTCATCCATCCTGGTTCCTATCCTGGGTCGGGTAAGACTGCATGCACCCCAGCCGAGGTGCAGCAGTATGCGTTCCTTTTACCTACCACATTGTAGGGTGCACCACCTGTCACCCTTATATTTGTTGTATTGTCTTGTCTTGGTACCATGATACATGTCTCCTTATTTTTTAAACATTAGGATTAAAAGTTAATTTTTACTAACTTCACTCTACCCTTTGGGGTTAGCAATTGTACACGATTTTTGGAGTGTTATCTGAGCCTACACCATTCGCTCTATATTGCAACCATATAAGGAGAATAGCAGAAACTCCTAATGCTGGCCATACGTGTAATAATTGCGGAGACCCTCAAATGCCACGGCAGTACAAACACCTCATATGTGACCCCATTTTAGAAAGTAGACACCCCAAGGTATTCGCTGAGGGGCATATTGAGTCCATGAAAGATTGAACTTTTTGTCACAAGTTAGCGGAAAGGGAGACTTTCTGAGAAAAAACAAAAAAAATCAAATTCCGCTAACTTGTGCCAAAAAAAAAAAAAACTTCTATGAACTCGCCATGCCCCTCACGGAATACCTTGGGGTGTCTTCTTTCTAAAATGGGGTCACATTTGGGGTATTTTTACTGCCCTGGCATTTTAGGGGCCCTAAAGCGTGAGAAGAAAAATGCGTAAAAATGCCCTCCTGAAAGGTGCTCATTGGAATTAGGGCCCCTTTGCGCATCTTGGCTGCAAAAAAGTGGCACACATGTGGTATCGCCGTACTCAGGAGAAGTGGGGCAATGTGTTTTGGGGTGTAGTTTCACATAAAACCATGCTGGGTGAGAGAAATATCTCTGTAAATTGACAACTTTGTATAAAAAAAATGGAAAAAGTTGTCATTTACAGAGATATTTTTCACACACAGTATGGGTTTGTGTAAAACTACATGCCAAAACACATTGCCCTACTTCTCCTGAGTATGGCGATACCACATGTGTGCCACTTTTTTGCAGCCAAGATGCGCAAAGGGGCCCTAAATCCAATGAGTACCTTTAGGATTTCACAGGACATTTTTACGCATTTGGATTCCAAACTCCTTCTCACGCTTAAGGGTACTTTCACACTAGCATTTTGGATTCTGTTTCTGAGATTAGTTTCAGGGCTCTCACAAACGGTCCAAAACGGACCAGTTAAGCCCCTATGCATTCTGAATGGATAAGGATCTGTTCAGAATGCATCAGTTAGGCTCCGTTCCGCCTCTATTCCGTTTTGAAGGCGGACACCAAGACGCAGCATGCAGCATTTTGGTGTCCGTCTGAAGAGGCGGAGCCTAATGGATCCGTTTTTTTTTTACAATGTAAGTCAATGGGGACGGATCCGTTTTCAATGACACAATATGGTGCATTTGAAAACGGATCCGTTCCCCATTGACTTTCAATGTAATTCAAAATGGATCTGTTTTGGACTTTGTCATTTTTCTTTAAACCTAATGCAAACGGATCCGTTCTGAACGGATACAACTGTTTGCATTATAGGTGCGGATCCGTCTGTGCAAATAAACAGACGGATCAGCACCAACGCAAGTGTGAAAGTACCCTTAGGGGCCCCTAAAATGCCAGGGCAGTAAAAATACCACACAAGTGACCCCATTGTAGAAAACAGACAACCCAAGGTATTCTGTGAGGGGTATGGTGAGTTCATGTAAAATTTAATTTTTTGTCACAAGTTAGTGGAATATGATACTTTGTAAGAAAAAAAAAATTCCATTTCCGATAACTTGTGACAAAAAATAAAAACTTCCATGAACTCACTATGCCCATCAGCGAATTAGGGTGTCTTCTTTCCGAAATGGGGTCATTTGTGGGGTTTTTCTACTGTCTGGGCATTGTAGCACGTCAGGAAACAGGACAGGTGCTCAGAAAGTCAAAGTGCGGAAATTCACTTTTTTGCACCATAGTTTGTAAACGCTATAACTTTTACCCAAACCAATAAATATACACTTATTGCATTTTTTTTTATCAAAGACATGTAGAACAATAAATTTAGAGAAAAATTTATAGAGAAATGTAGTTTTATTTGACAAATTTTCCAACAGAAAGTGAAAATAGTCATTTTTTTGCAAAAATTTCGTCAAAAAAAGTAAAATATCAAAAAAAGTTAAAATGTCAGCAAGAATGAAATAGCACCAAATGAAACCTCTATTAGTGAGAAGAAAAGGAGGTAAAATTAATTTGGGTGGTAAGTTGTATGGCTGAGCAATAAACGGTGAAAGTAGTGTAGTGCAGAATTGTAAAAAGTGGCCTGGTCATTAAGGGTGTTTAAGCTAGGGGAGCTGAGGTGGTTAAAGGGGTTTTCTGTGACTTTAAGGCCTCATACACCAAACCGTGGTTTGGGTCTGCATCTGAGCCGCATTTTATGTGGATTAGATGTGGACCCATTCACTTCAATGGGGCCACAAAAGATGTGGAGAGCACTCCGTGAACTGTCCGCATCCACACGTCCGTTCCGCGGCCCCTCAAAAAAATAGAACATGTCTTATTCGTAAGCATAGGACTGCGCTATTGAGGGCCGGACGTTCAGTTCCGCAAAATGTGGAATGCACACTTCTGGCATCTGTGTTTTGTGGCCCACAATATGGACACGGTCATGTGCATGAGGTTCGCAGTAGCGCCTCGGCCTTCTCTCAGCTTAGTGTGGGTTCACACTAGCGTTAGGGATTCCGTTATGGCTTTCCGTTATAACATGGAATGCCCAGACAGAATGCAAAACGGAAGCATTTTAAAGGCTTGAAAAGAAAGTCTATGGGCAGAAGAATGGATCCGTCCTTCCGTCTTATGGATTCCGTTATTTTCCGTTATAACCATGTTATAACGGAAAGCCATAACGAAATCCCTAACGCTAGTGTGAATCCACCCTTACCAAGCACAGCACCATACATTGTATAGCGGCTGTGTTTGGTATCACAGCTCAGTTCCATTGACTTCAATGGGGCTGAGGTGCGCCTAGGCCGTGTGACCCAGTCATGACGCCAGCGGCCTGCGGGAAGCAGCGAAAAAATCGCAGCACTACTGCAAGCACATCTGTATGAGCAATTGTTTGTCCCCATACAGTGGAGGTGGATTGCTCTATGTAAATGCAGAGCTCACCACTGATAATGATCAGGCAGTTATCGGGAACAAGCAGTTCATTCCCAATACTTGCCTGCTCATTCACATTGTGTAAAGGGACCTTAAGCTGATTACAGAATGTCCCATTGATGGAACCCCAGCGATCTGCTGTAATCAGGAAAACAGGCAGTGGGTGTCTTTAGACTCTTTAGAGGAAAGATCGTTTCCTCTGTACTTAAGTGTCTGTAGCATCCCCAATGCCACCATCTTTGCTATGTCAAGACTGGCTATGGGCTCTTCCACTCTGGTCCTGACCACATATGTTCTCGGGTCTTCCTGTTCAGCTGCTTTTACATCAGGGGCATTGCTAGGCCAAACCATCTGGGGCTGGATGTTTTCCCAGTGCCCAAACATGTAACTGGATCGCCATCCTTAATACGGTGATACAGTTGAATACTGTGGCAGGGAACAAGCACCAATGCTCGCTGTAAACCACTCTAATAGACCACAGGCCACTAGGTCTGAAGCCTATTAGAGAATGCATCAACGACATGGATAGCATGATGACGTCATCATGACCACCTATGCCAGGATGCAGGCAACACAGGATGGAGGTATTATTTGTCACTTTGGTGGAACATAGCACTGGGGAACTACTGGACCAATATAACTACTGGTGCACTACAGGGGTCAGGGGCATTATAACTATTGGGGCACTACAGGGGTCAGGGGCATTATAACTACTGGGGCACTACAGGGGTCAGGGGAATTATAGCTACTAGGGCCCTACAGGGGTAAGGGGCATTATAACTGCTGGGTCACTACAGGGGGCAGGGGCATTATAACTGCTGGAGCACTACAGGGGTCAGGAGCATTATAATTGCGGGGTAACTACATGGGGCAGGGATATTATACCTGCTGGGGCTCTACAGAGGAAATTTTAACTACTGGGGGCACTTTAAGGCGGCATTTTAATTACTGGATCACTACAGGACAGAACTATACTGTGGCACTACAGGGAGCAACATAACTACTGGAGTGTTATAGGGGGCATTATTAATACAAGGGGTATTATAGAGAGACCTTATTACTATTGGGTGCACTATGGTGAGCATTATTATTTGGCACAATATGGAGGGCACCAGGGAGCTATTCTGATTGCTTGATTGGAGTCGGGAAGGAATTATTTCCCCTAAAGTGAGGAAAATTGGCTTCTACCTCTGGAAGACTTGGGCTTTGGAGGAGTGACGGATGGGTAAGTATTTTCAGAAAAAACACATAAGAACCTGTTATAGGGAATATTAATTATTAATATTTTATGCAAATATCAACAATTAATATTCATAAATAGGCGTGAGTCGTCTAGTGATGCCTCCGCCTATTTATACCAATTAAACAAATAAATGCTGATTACCTCACTCTATACTGAACTATCTGTGACTATTGATGCGTCTCCTACTCTAACAAAAAGACTACACACTGGGCTTCAAATAAAAAGGTATTAACACCCTACACGTTACAGTCTAATGATAGCTTATAAATATATATATATATCTAAATCGATGGGAATAGATATATATAATTATAACAGCTCACAGGAACATATAAAATCACACTACAACAACACAGCAATACGGTCCTATCTACACTAACACAATCTCAAGTTCCACCCACAAACTTCTAACTAATACACTTCACATACACAATAGCAGCCCACCCAACCTGACTCTAAACGATCCTTAAGGGAGCAACGAAGGGTTAATGGTGGCACTACAGGGGTGAATGCAGGCCACAGACAGAGTTGCAGGGGTACAGCAGGGGTTAAAGGGATAATGTATAAAAGGGAGCAGGGATGTTCATGCAGGGCAGCAGGGGTTGGTGGTTCAGGGGTAAAGCGTTGGTGGGATAGTGGTAGGGGAATCATCGGCAGGTAGGGGTTAATAGACTGGGTGGTGGTAGGGGAATTATCGGCAGGTGGGGGTTAATATAATCTCGTTGGTGGGATAGTGGGGGTAATACTCAGCCCTCCAGGGATGCTCGTTCTTCCAGGGGATGATTCTTCTTTGTGGGCGGCTCGAGTCAACTCTTCTTCCACTGTGCAGGGGCTCCGGCGGACCGCACTCCCGAGCCGAACATGGGACCCATGTGTACTAACTTACAATTCCCGAATACAGTATATAAAAATGTCTCTTCTAAATCAGACAACACCTCAAAGTGGACCCATCAGTTCTCCCGATATGTAGTAAAAAGTAAATATAAAAAAACAACTTAGAGGGGCACACTATGTAAAAACTCATATTGCTTGACCTAAATATATATGACAAAGCATTAATAAAATGCCATAACAGCACAGTACAACAGCATAGTAATATATAGAAATCAGCCAGAAGCCCAAAAGACTGTAATGTTAAAAGTATGAGGACCCGTACTGCGACAATACGCGGAAAGCTGCTGCTATACAATATATAAGCAGACCCTCGTGCTCCAGTATAGTCCTTCAACAAGGTCAACAAAACCTATACGCTCCTATAGGGTTATATATGCTCCAATATAGTTCTCAAAAAAGACCATACATTCTGTATAGTTAGATGTACATTCTGCCATAGCAATCCTCCACCATTGAAAGCTGAGCTGTAAACAAGTGGCAGCAGAGTTGAAATGTGGAGCATGTGGGGAGTCGCTCTGGTAGACAGCGGTGCGGGTGCAGTTTAGAGGCAAAACAAGGAGTCCAGATTGTGCAACAAACAGTGTTTTATTCACACTTGCACATAAAACGAAAAACAGTCTCTTGGTGACAGTTCACACACAACGGAAATAACGTAGCCAAACAAAAACAGTCCAACACAGGTTCAGTCACCTGGGAGGTGTAGGTGCAGGTTCGCACCACGCTGTCGGCCCAGCCGCAGGAGAATCCAGCTTCAGGTAGCCAGGAACACAACACCTCCTTACTGAGCTCTTCCCTCCAGGACAGAGAACTCCCAGCCCTGTTAGCAGCTCCAGGATAATCACACCCCCCAGACACAGCTGCTGGCTGCGTTTTATATCCAGCCCAAAACATGGACTGGACCGTGGGGAGCAGCCACCCACCCTACTCTTTAGCTGCTCCCAGTAAGAGCCGGCCCGGATCGGCTTTGCAGCCATGCTATTTAACAAAGACAAAACAGCACTAGCTGCTGCAGACAAAAACCCGGCTCTCACCTCACCGAGGCCAGCAACCTCGGTGACACGTACCTGCCATCACATATGACACCTTGCACCTTACCACATACCCCCCTTTGTTCAGCCCTGAGGGGTGAACACACGTGAAGGCAGTGGACGCGGGACAGGGCATCTGCGTTGCCCTGCAAGCGGCCTGCCCTGTGTTCCACGGAAAACTTGAAATTTTGAAGAGATAGGAACCACCTGGTGACCCGAGCATTCCTCTCCTTGGCCTGACTCATCCATTTGAGGGGAATGGTCGGTCACCAGACGGAACCTCCTCCCTAACAGGTAGTAGCGGAGAGATTCGAGTGCCCACTTGATAGCCAGGCACTCCCTCTCCACTATACTATACCTGGACTCGGCGGGACTGAGCTTACGGCTCAGGAAGACAACGGGATGTTCTTCCCCGTTGACCTCCTGCGACAGTACCGCACCGAGGCCTACCTCCGAGGCGTCGGTCTGTACGACAAACTCCTTGTTGAAGTCGGGTGTCACCAAAACCGGGGACCCACACAGGGCCGACTTCAACGCGGAGAAAGCCTCCTCCGCCTTCTCACTCCAGCTAACCCTCCCAGACTTTCGCCCCTTCAACAGGTCTGTCAATGGCGCTGCTATTGTGGCAAAGTGGGGCACAAACCTCATGTAGTAACCTACAATCCCCAGGAACGACTTTACCTGCCTGGTGGTGACCGGTCGGGGCCAGTTACGAATGGCCTCTACCTTAGTTACCTGAGGTTTGATGACTCCCGCCCAATTACATATCCCAGATATTTTGTCTCCTCTAACCCTATGCAGCACTTCTTTGGGTTAGCGGTCAGTCCGGCTTTCCTCAGGGCATCCACTACCGCCTGCACCTTGGGTAAATGGCTTTCCCAGTCGGTGCTGTGGATGACTACATCATCCAAGTAGGCCGAGGCGTACCGGCGATGTGGTCGCAGCACTATGTCCATTAACCTTTGGAAAGTGGCGGGCGCCATGCAGGCCAAAGGGTAACACCTTGTAGTGATACAGGCCCTGCGGGTAACAAATGCGGTTTTTCCTTAGCCGACTCCGTTAAGGGTACCTGCCAGTACCCTTTAGTGAGGTCCAGCACAGAAAAATAACGGGCTTGTCCTAAACTTTCAACCAGCTCGTCTACTCGGGGCATGGGATACGCGTCAAACTTGGATACTTCATTTAACTTGCGAAAGTCGTTGCAGAACCGCAACGTCCCATCCGGCTTAGGTATCAGGACTATGGGACTGGCCCACTCACTTTTCGACTCCTCAATGACATCGAGCTTCAACATTACTTGCACTTCCTCCGCGATGGCCCGTCGCCGAGCCTCGGGTACCCGGTATGGTTTTAACCGGATCTTGGCCTGAGGCTCAGTAACGATGTCATGTTGGATGAGAGACGTGCGGCCAGGGAGGTCCGAGAACACATCCGTGTTCCGACTGATGAACTCCTGACTTCCTGAACTTGTTTGGAAGACAGGCTGTCTGCAATTTTACCGTGGTTACTGCTTCACAGGCCTCGAACTGTGGGGCTGGACCCTTTTCACCTAGAAGCCCTGGCCGGGGGCTGTGGTCGTCGGCCGCGTCCCTATCTTTCCACGGCTTAAGTAAATTCACGTGGTACACCTGCTCCGGCTTGCGCCGCCTGGCTGGTGTACTTTGTAATTTACTTCCCCTACCTTCTCGATCACCTCATAGGGGCCCTGCCACCTAGCTAGGAATTTGCTGTCAAGGGTGGGTACCAGAACCAAAACCCGATCTCCCGGATTGAAGTCCCGTACCCGAGCCTGACGATTGTACACCCTACTCTGAGCTTGTTGTGCTGCCTCCATATGCTCCCGGACCAAGGGCAACACCCTTTCCATCCGTTCCTGCATCTGGGCGACATACTCAATGACACTTTTGTGGGGGACAGGCTGTTGTTCCCATGCCTCCTTGGCGATATCCAACAGGCCCCGAGGGTGTCTGCCATAAAGCAGTTCGAAGGGCGAGAACCCAGTAGAGGCCTGGGGTACCTCTCGCACTGCGAACATGAGATAGGGCAGAAGCAGGTCCCAGTCCTTCCCATCTCTAGACACCACCCTCTTTAACATATTTTTTAGAGTTTGGTTAAACCTCTCCACAAGACCGTCTGTTTGCGGATGGTAAACGGACGTCCGTAACTGCTTTATACGCAACAATTTACACAGTTCCCTCATTACTTTGGACATAAAAGGGGTCCCTTGGTCTGTCAGAACCTCTTTTGGCAGGCCCACACGGGAAAACATCTCCATTAACTCTTTGGCAATGAGCTTAGCTGAGGTATGTCGCAGAGGCACCGCCTCCGGATACCGAGTGGCATAGTCGAGAACTACCAGAATGTGTTGGTGGCCCCTGGCAGACTTTGGTACAGGCCCAATTAAATCCATCGCGATTCGCTCAAACGGTACTTCAATAATTGGCAGAGGTACCAGGGGACTACGGAAATGTGGCTGGGGGCTAGTTATCTGACAGGTCGGACAGGACTTACAATAATTCTCTACCTCCTTGAACACACTGGGCCAATAAAATCGCTGCAGTATGCGGTCCTGGGTTTTCTGCCACCCCAGGTGTCCCCCAAGAACATGTTGGTGGGCAAGCTCCATGACAAGCTTGCGATACGCTGTGGGCACCACCAACTGTTCAACAGGTTCGCCTCGGATTTGGTTCACCCGATACAACATATCCTGCAGAACAATAAACCGTGGGAACATTAATTCAGCCCCTGGTTTCTGGGGTTTCCCATCAATTTCCAGCACATTCTCCCAGGCCCTGGTTAGGGTTTGGTCCCGGTGTTGTGCGGTCCCAAAATTTTCCCGGAGACATTGAGGTCTGCCAACTCAGGTCCCGGTGGCAAGTCCTCCGTGTCTCCCACCATTACACTCAGTGGGGTTGTCTCCCCCTCTACCGCTGGAGCAGTGGTCACCCCTACCGCCGGCCCTTCAGACTCGGGCTCCCAGGGTTCTGGCCTTCCAGGGGTATCAGGCCACTCTACTAGGGTCACCCCTGTCTCGGGTCCCTCAGATACCTTTATTACCGGCCACAGCGCCGGAAAACCGGGAAGTCCCTCCCAAGTATCAGTTCGTGTGGGAGTTTAGTAGCGACAGCCACCTCGTGGGTCCACCTACCAGCCGCGGTGGACAAAGTCACTAGTGCAGTGGGGTAGTCTTTCAGGTCTCCGTGGATGCACAGGACCCCGACTTTACGGCCAGTATACTCCGCAGGCCGTACAAGGGCAGCCCTTACCAGGAGACTAGACTCCCGGAGTCCAGCAGAGCCACCGCCAGAGAGTCTCCCACCTCTACCTGACACAGGTGGTTATGGTCCTGCACCTCACGGGTGCCAGTTGCGCACAGCTTCCGTGCATACAGGGAGTGACGACCCCGTAGTTCATATCCATCGGCTCATCCCGATGCGGACAGTCGGCCCGGATGTGGCCTGGCTCCTGACACCTCCAGCATACCACGGGAGGCGGATCCGCAGGGGGTACATGCCGTGCAGGTCTCTCTGACGCCGGTCGTCGGAGCTGGGGTGGAGGCCTCCGGGGTTTGACTTGCCCCTTCCCAGCAAGACTCCCCTGCAGGTTTCTGGTGGCCTCGTAACGCTCCACCAGGTCGACCATCTCCAGGGCACTTACCGGAGACGCCTGGCCGACCCAGTGCTGGAGGGGATAAGGCAGGGCCCTCCAAAGATGTCCGCCAACAGGCGATCCAACATGACAGTGGGACTCAGTAGATCGGGCTGCAGCCACTTTTGCAGCCTGTGCAGCAGATCGTAGTACTGCGGCCTAGCGGGCTCAGTCGTTTTAAAGTCCCACTGGTGGACTCTTTGGCGCGGACCAGCACGTTCACCCCCAGTCTGGCCAGGATCTCTCCTTTCATGGTGTCATAATCGGCCGCTTGGTCGTCCGCCAAGTCGAAAAACACCTGCTGGGGTCCGGAAGCCAGGAACGGAGCGACCACCTCAGCCCACTGGTCGCGGGGCAGCTTCTCCCTCACGGCCACTTTTTCGAAGACTGCCAGGTAGGTCTCAGCATCGTCCTCGGGGTCATCTTGGGAATCGCCGCACGGACCGCTTTCCGGGCATCATGGGCACGGTGAGAGGCTCCAGTCGCTTGCAACGCCATCACATGTTGCAACAGCAGCTGGTTTGTCTCCTGCTGCTGCTTGTTGGCCTCCCGCTGCTGTAAATTGGCCTCCACGAGAGCTTTTACAACTGCCTCCATTTTGTCAGGGTTCACGGGTTGAAACTTTGCCGGCTTGACATATGACATTAACTTTTGCTCAGCAAAACAAACAAAGTTCGGCGTTCACGCCAGCCTCACTGCGCATGCCCGCATCCGACACCAAATGTGGGGAGTCGCTCTGGTAGACAGCGGTGCGGGTGCAGTTTAGAGGCAAAACAAGGAGTCCAGATTGTGCAACAAACAGTGTTTTATTCACACTTGCACATAAAACGAAAAACAGTCTCTTGGTGACAGTTCACACACAACGGAAATAACGTAGCCAAACAAAGACAGTCCAACACAGGTTCAGTCACCTGGGAGGTGTAGGTGCAGGTTCGCACCACGCTGTCGGCCCAGCCGCAGGAGAATCCAGCTTCAGGTAGCCAGGAACACAACACCTCCTTACTGAGCTCTTCCCTCCAGGACAGAGAACTCCCAGCCCTGTTAGCAGCTCCAGGATAATCACACCCCCCAGACACAGCTGCTGGCTGCGTTTTATATCCAGCCCAAAACATGGACTGGACCGTGGGGAGCAGCCACCCACCCTACTCTTTAGCTGCTCCCAGTAAGAGCCGGCCCGGATCGGCTTTGCAGCCATGCTATTTAACAAAGACAAAACAGCACTAGCTGCTGCAGACAAAAACCCGGCTCTCACCTCACCGAGGCCAGCAACCTCGGTGACACGTACCTGCCATCACATATGACACCTTGCACCTTACCACAAGCACTTACGTTCGGGGCACTGATAGCACTGGTGATATTCTGGGTCCTAGCGTCCAGGCTTTTTTCCTATAATGAAGAAAGGTCTTTTATCATCTTTTAATCCATATAGTCAGGGCCGGTGCAAGGATTTTTGCCGCCCTAGGCAAAAGAAAAGTTTGCCCCCCCCCCATGTGACATCACAATGCCCCATCCATATGATCTGCCATATTAAAGGGGTTCTGCAGTTTATTTAAACTGATCGGCAGGGTTCTGACACCCGGGACCCCCGCCAATCAGCTGTTTGAGAAGGCAGCTGCGCTGGCAGTACCCCCTCAGCCTTCTCGCAGTGACGTCACGACTAGTATCATTGGCCTGGGTGGGGCTAAGCTTCATTCAAGTGAACAGAGCTTAACCCCGCCAAGGCCAGTAATATTAGTCGTGACGTCACTGAACCTGCGGTAAACAGCAAGAAGGCGTAGGAGCTACTGCCAGTGCGGCTGCCCTCTCAAACAGCTGATCGGCGGGGGTCCCGGGCGTTGGACCCCTGCCGATCAGATGCTGATGATCTATTCAGAGGATAGATCATCAGTTTAAACAAAGTGCAGAACCCCTTTAAACTCACCATCCTGATCACTATTTGATCCAGCACCAATACTCTGCTCTCTCTGCCAGGCCGCAGCTGGGACATTATATTTTGGCTGCCGCGGTAAAATACCTGCGTACCGCACCTGACTGCTGTAACTAATTAGTGATCTCAGTGGTGTACAGCACCAAGGCCCGTGATCAGCTGCAGAGGTCATGTGCGCTATTACACTACAGCTTCCTATATAAAGGATTATTTGAAAGGATGTTGATGCAAATCGGAAACCCCCATAAGTGTCAATATTTGCATGAAACTATAGCGTGGGCCCCTAGAGTCACTTCTACTGGTGGGCCCTTGGCACCCCAGTCGGACACTGGACCGCAGGTAGTACAGGTTCTCAGTATACAGCTGTGTCTTTTTGTGTTGCTGCAGTTGAGGAGGGGTTAAACGCTGCCGGAGCGCTCCAGCGCTAGGAAATGGCTCTGCTTTACAGCCGGAGTCGGAACTTCCAATCATGCCACAGTCTGTACTATATTATAAGTGTGAAAAAAGTTATAAGATGGTAATCCCATAATGGTATAAAAAAATTTTTTTTTATAAAAAATTACAAAAAAGACCACTCCCCCAAAATATCACTGTTATTTAGTCTAAAATAAATTTTATTGTTCATATTAAATTAAAAAAAAATACATATTAGGTATTAATAACCTGAAGTAGGGATATACCGATACCAGTATCGGTATCGGGACTGATACCAGCATTTGCACGAGTACTTGTACTCGTGCAAATGCCGCCGATACCGGAAGTTCCGGCCCTTCAGCTCCTAAACAGTATTTATGTAAACCTAATCTATGTAAAAGTAGCCCGAATTTACTAACTATTGTGGTGCAGTCTCCCTCAGTTCCTCAATGGGCCTCCTGCCCCGCCTGCATCCTTCATTCATAAAGTGGGCGGAGCAGGAGGCATGACATGAGGCGCATGGAGGGACTGAGCGCTCAAGCTGTTAGAGACTGCGCCGCAATAGTTAGTAAGTTCGGGCTACTTTTACATAGATTAGGTTTACATAAATACTGTATAGGAGCTGCGGGGCCGGTGTATTAGAGTCACACTGCACCGGCCGCCGCGGCCCCTGCCCCCGGACACTTGGGGGGATCTGTGGGTGACGCATATATAGCATGAGATGCTATATATGTTTCATCCACAGATCCCCCCCCATGACAGGGTTACCCACAGATCCCCCATGACAGTGTCACCCACAGATCCCCCATGACAGGGTCACCCACAGATCCCCCATGACAGGGTCACCCACAGATCCCCCATGACAGGGTCACCCACAGATCCCCCATGACAGGATCACCCACAGATCCCCCATGACAGGTGTTATGGTATAACCCGGTATAGTGAGGGTTAATACCGTTCGGGCGATTCCCCTAGCGAAGAGCACAGCAACCCACAACCGCTGGAATCCACCGAACTGGAACCATACGAAGTCCTCCTTTCCTGGAACAGGCAAGAGAACGTTCTGACGTAGCAATTCCCCCCAAGTACGAGACGAGGCTCCGTATTAATGGTTAAACAGGAATTCTCTAACTTTATTGAGGGCTACCTGCCCGGTATTTATGCAGGTCTCCCACCTGGTGGACACTCCCCTAGGGGACCAGAAGGAAGACTGCGACACAGGGGATACAGCAGCCAATCACACACATTGGGACAATAGGGACAACCACACCCAGCATATTCCTCCCCTCTGCCTGTGATACAATTACCCTACACGGGTTAATGTAATCATCACAGGCAGGAGAATACACAATGTCTTCTGTTCTGGAGACAATCAAGGAGTCATTCAATTATCTCTCAGGACAAAGGGAAATCGCCAATAGACACGTAGGGACAATAGGACAGACATCATTATTCAATATACAATGTCCCACCCTTTACAGTACACACAGACATTTAACATATCCCCAGATGGCTTGGATCTGAGCGCTCAATATATCCAAACAGCGCTCAGATGCCACAAACACAGTCAAATCGCCATGGGGTTTAAGTTTAGCATGGGCTGATGAGAGGGCCCATAATCCTGGGGCAAGAGGCTGGCAATCTGTCCCCTCCAAAACCCAGTGGCGCGGTTGGTTTCGCCACACATCTCCCCTTTTACAAACAGACTAACAGGGTATCTGACCTTCTGCCGGTCAGTGCCCTTGTTAGTCCAGCAGCCCACCCACAAAACAGAAACAGCAGTACAGCCCACCCACAATAAATGGTTACTACACCTGAGCAAGGGAAAAACCTGTCCATGTCCATGTGCCTCACTACGGCTGTGTGAGGGACTGGTAGACTGCCTGAGTGGGTTGCTGAGTGGGCAGAGACCAGCGGTACTCTGCCCTGGTGCCAGCGCTACCACGGAAGTAGCCTGGTTGGAGCCTGGTTGTTGTAGGGGGAGACCGACTGTCTCCCCTTTAGATACACAGCTCTGCTGTTGTAGGGAGAGACCGACTGTCTCCCCTTTAGATAGACCACCATGCTGCTGTGGGAGGAGACCGACTGTCTCCCCTTTGGATAAATGGCCCTGTTGCTGGGGGACAGGACCGACTGTCCCTACCCCCTGTGCTGTGAGTGCAGAGACCACGGTCCCATCTGCACTGTTGTGGGGCTTACTGTCTCCCCCTGGTTCGTTAAACTGCCGCTGGGGGATGGAGACTGGGCTCCCAATTCCCTGTAAATCACACGGCCGATGGGGAATGGAGACGATGCTCTTCTCTCCCTGCAAAACATACTGCCGCTGGGGAGCAGGACCGACTGTCCCTACTCCCTTAAAATCCGGCTGCCGCTGGGGATCTGGGCCGACTACCCAGCATCCCTGTAGGGCCGGTGGAGAGCTCTCGGTCCCATCTCCACTGTTGTGGGGCTACTGTCTCCCCCTGGTATGTTAAGCTGCCGCTGGGGAGAGCGGGTAACAAGCTTCTCTCCCAGACATACTTCCAGCCGCTGGGGAGGGAGACCGACTATCTCCGCTCCCAACACAGTGTCCTGCTGCTGGGGAAAGGAGACTGGGCTCTCTATTCCCTGCCGGACACTCTGCCGATGGGGATGGAGACTGGGCTCCCAATTCCCTGCACTTGTCTCTGCCGCTGGGGGACAGGACCGACTGTCTCTGCCCTCTGTAACTTAGCCTGCCGCTGGGGAGAGGGGGTAACAAGCTCCTCTCCCATACATACTTCCAGCCTCTGGGGAGGGAGACCGCCTGTAACTCAGCCTGCCGCTATGGAATGGAGACTGGGCTCCCAATTCCCTGCAGGACCGGTGGAGAGACCTCGGTCCCATCTCCACCGGCCACCTGGGGTTCTTCCCAGTAGACCTCCACAATATCCTCCCAGCTGAAGGGCTCTGGACCTGGGTCTGACACTCTGCTCTCTCGCTGAGCCCTCTCACTGGAGTGGAACAGCTGCTGGTAGTCCTGTTCCAGCTCCATCTCCCGGGTCACCAGATGGACCAGGTCTTGCTCAATTTTGTGAGTGTCGTCCCAGTCATACCTGCTCTCCCGCCACTCAAAGAGGTCCCTGAACCGGGCTTGTGTAGGGCTCCCAAACTCCAGCTCTGAAAAAGTCTCCCATAACAAGCCAGGACCATCAAACTCCTCTCCCTCTGGCATGTCATGCTCGGCTGTCCGGGGTAGGTACCGAGCTTCATACCACCAGAGTGCCTGGTAGGCATCTTCCAGCCACATCTCCCGCCTTACCAGGTGCTTCAGGTCTTCTACCCACTCTTCCAGGGGCTGCTCTCCTAGGAAGGGCATCCGCAGGGCTACTCGCTTCTGCTGTCGCTGCTCGTCCTTGGGGAGCCTCTCGTCCCGCAGATACTCCACAATACCCAGTGCCTGGTACCAGATGCCTTTGCGGACTGCATCTCGGTCATCCATGACACCCTCATCATACTCCACTAGTGGTTCCATACCGGTGCTGTACTGGGACACGCTTTGCCCTCAAATTGTAAAATCCACGGTGCCTTCTGTTGCTGTCCTTCTGGCTGTAGGAACGATCCCGCTGCTTGCCACCAGTTGTTACTGCATAACCCGGTATAGTGAGGGTTAATACCATTCGGGCGATTCCCCTGGCGAAGAGCACAGCAACCCACAACCGCTGGAATCCACCGAACTGGAACCATACGAAGTCCTCCTTTCCTGGAACAGGCAAGAGAACGTTCTGACGTAGCAATTCCCCCCAAGTACGAGACGAGGCTCCGTATTAATGGTTAAACAGGAATTCTCTAACTTTATTGAGGGCTACCTGCCCGGTATTTATGCAGGTCTCCCACCTGGTGGACACTCCCCTAGGGGACCAGAAGGAAGACTGCGACACAGGGGATACAGCAGCCAATCACACACAATGGGACAATAGGGACAACCACACCCAGCATATTCCTCCCCTCTGCCTGTGATACAATTACCCTACACGGGTTAATGTAATCATCACAGGCAGGAGAATACACAATGTCTTCTGTCCTGGAGACAATCAAGGAGTCATTCAATTATCTCTCAGGACAAAGGGAAATCGCCAAAACACACGTGGGGACAATAGGACAGACATCATTATTCAATATACAATGTCCCACCCTTTACAGTACACACAGACATTTAACATATCCCCAGATGGCTTGGATCTGAGCGCTCAATATATCCAAACAGCGCTCAGATGCCACAAACACAGTCAAATCGCCATGGGGTTTAAGTTTAGCTTGGGCTGATGAGAGGGCCCATAATCCTGGGGCAAGAGGCTGGCAATCTGTCCCCTCCAAAACCCAGTGGTGCGGTTGGTTTTCGCCACAACAGGGTCAACCACAGATCACCCCATAGCAGCTTCACCCACAGATAACCCCATAGCAGCATCACCCACAGATCACCCCATAGCAGCTTCACCCACAGATCACCCCATAGCAGCTTCACCCACAGATCAGCCCATAGCAGCTTCACCCACAGATCAGCCCATAGCAGTGTCACCCACAGATCACCCCATAGCAGCTTCACCCACAGATCACCCCATAGCAGCTTCACCCACAGATCACCCCATAGCAGCGTCACCCACAGATCACCCCATAGCAGCGTCACCCACAGATCACCCCATAGCAGCGTCACCCACAGATCACCCCATAGCAGCGTCACCCACAGATCCCCCTGCAGGCACATTGGTTGGGAAAAACTGTTATAAGCCCATTTATTATTTTATTAACCCTTGTACAAAAGAAAAGTAAAGCCGTTGTCCATAACAATCAAATTCCAGCTTTAATTTTTTATTGCTATCAGCAACTGCGCCGCTGTTTCTTTATACAAGGTTTGATAAATCTGCCCTATGTTATAATTGGTATCGGTGAGTACTTAAATATAAGTATCGGTACTCGTACTCGGTATGAAAAAAATGCCTAACCTGAAGAATTGATTTATCAGGTTATTTCGTTCAACACATGTTCTCGGCTATTTCTGGTGTTCCCATAGAAATTAAAGAGGACCTGTCAACACAAAATGCAACACAATTCGAAAGCAGCATGTTGTACAGCAGGAGAAGCTGTGCAGATTGATGTATAGTTTTGTGGGAAAATATTTAGTATCACCTGTAATTTATACATTTATATCTGCTTTTTACTCCACCACTGAATACCGGTACAGGAGGGAGGAGTTATCAGTGACTGATAGCATTGTGTGTATAAGTGTGTGTCTATAGCTGTCAGTCACTGGTAACCCCTCCCTCCTGAGCAGATAGCTTTTCACGGGAAGTGGAAAAAGCAAAGATATAAATGTATAAATTACAGCTTTTGCTGAATGTTTTCCCACAAAACTACCGTATATATCAATCTGCTCAGCTCTTTCTGCTCTATAACTTGGTGCTTTCAGACTGCACTGCATTTTGTGGTGACAGGTCCTATTCAGTAGAGCAGCGGCATGTATTCTGGCCAGCAGCTCTATCCATTTCAGCGAGGTCTCCACAGGGTATGGGGCCCCGTTCTTATGATCGGTGGGGGTCTCAGCAGATATCCCTCCTAGGAAGGAAAACTGAGCAAAAGGGGTGTCCCTATTACAGAGATCACCAAATCCTTTGCTTGATTTTCCTTCCTTTGAGGGATATCTGGCTTTCACTGTGTTGAAGACTAGAGATGAGCGAACACCTGGATGTTCGGGTTCGAGAAGTTCGGCCGAACTTCCCGAAAATGTTCGGGTTCGGGATTCGAACTCGAGCCGAACTTTATCCCGAACCCCATTGAAGTCAATGGGGACCCGAACTTTTAGGCACTAAAAAGGCTGTAAAATAGTCCAGGAAAGGGCTAGAGGGCTGCCAAAGGCAGCAAAATGTAGGTAAATCCCCTGCAAACAAATGTGGATAGGGAAATGAATTAAAATAAAATAAATAAAAATTACAATATCAATTGGAGAGAGGTCCCACAGCAAGGAATCATGCCTCATATCAACCACCAATGGAGAAGGCCACTCTCAGTTATTTCGGCCCAGCACCCAGACAGAGGAGAGAGGTCCCACAGCAAGGAATCATGCGTCATATCAACCACCAACAGAGAAGGCCACTCTCAGTTATTTCGGACCAGCACCCAGACAGAGGAGAGGTTCATTCAACTTTGGGTTGCACCCCAAGATCATGGTAAAGTTAAAAAAATGAGGATTCAATAAAGAAGTGCCCCGGAGTACAAGAATACATGGTTGATGGGGAGGCAGTTATAAATGTTTATTCTGCACAAGGGAGGCACAGGTCCTGTGGGATCCATGCCTGGTTCATTTTTATGAACGTCAGCTTGTCCACGTTGGCTGTGGACAGGCGGCTGCGTTTGTCAGTAATGACGCCCCCTGCCGTGCTGAATACACGTTCAGACAAAACGCTGGCCGCCGGGCAGGCCAGCACCTTCAGGGCATAAAATGCTAACTATGGCCACGTGGACAATTTGGAGACCCAGAAGTTGAATGGGGCCGAACCATCAGTCAGTACGTGGAGGGGTGTGCAGACGTACTGTTCAACCATGTTAGTGAAATGCTGCCTCCTGCTAACACGTTCCGTATCAGGTGGTTGTGCAGTTAGCTGTGGCGTGGAGACAAAACTTTTCCACATTTCTGCCATGCTAACCCTGCCCTCAGAAGAGCTGGCTGTGACACTGCTGCGTTGGCGACCTCTTGCTCCTCCTCTGCCTTCGCCTTGGGCTTCCACCTGTTCCCCTGTGATACTTGGGAATGCTCTCAGGAGCGCCTCTACCAGCGTGCGCTTGAACTCGTGCATCTTCCTATCACGCTCCAGTGCAGGAAGTAAGGTGGGCACATTGTCTTTGTACCGGGGATCCAGCAGGGTGGCAACCCAGTAGTCCGCACACGTTAAAATGTGCGCAACTCTGCTGTCGTTGCACAGGCACTGCAGCTCCCCAGAGGTAAGGACAAGCTGTCCTCTGTGGGAGGCGTATCGTCATCGTCCTCCGTATCCCCCCAGCCACGCACCAGTGATAGGCCTGAGCTGTGTCGGGTGCCACCCCGCTGTGAACCTGCTTCATCCTCATCCTCCTCCACCTCCTCCTCATCCTCCTCGTCCTCCAGTAGTGGGCCCTGGCTGGCCACATTTGTACCTGGCCTCTGCTGTTGCAAAAACCTCCTCTGAGCCACTTCTAACAGACTGGCCTGAAAGTGCTAAAAATGACCCCTCATCCTCCTCCTCCTCCTCCTGGGCCACCTCCTCTTCCATCATCGCCCTAAGCGTTTTCTCAAGGAGACATAGAAGTGGTATTGTAACGCTGATAACGGTGTCATCGCCACTGGCCATGTTGGTGGAGTACTCGAAACAGCGCAACAGGGCACACAGGTCTCGCATGGAGGCCCAATCATTGGTGGTGAAGTGGTGCTGTTCCGCAGTGCGACTGACGCGTGCGTGCTGCAGCTGAAACTCCACTATGGCCTCCTGCTGCTCGCACAGTCTCTCCAGCATGTGCATATGAGGCGGTGAGCGGGAAGGCCGAAGTTACGCTGTAGCGCAGACAGGCGAGCAGCAGCAGGATGTGAACACCGGAAGCGCGCACAGACGGCCCTCACTTTATGCAGCAGTTCTGACATGTTGGGGTAGTTGTGAATGAACTTCTGCACCACCAAATTCAGCACATGCGCCAGGCAAGGGATGTGCGAGATTTCGCCCATTATCGCACACCACCAGGCCGGGCTTGAGGCCCACAGGCAGCAACCACTGATCGGTCTGTTGTTCAATACCCCGCCACAACTCCTGCGCGGTGTGGGGCCTGTCCCCCAAACATATGAGTTTCAGAATGGCCTGCTGACGTTTACCCCGGGCTGTGCTGAAGTTGGTGGTGAAGGTGTGTGGCTGACTGGATGAGCTGGTGGAAGCAGAGGAGGAGGAAACCGAGTAGGAGGAGGAGGCTACAGGAGGCAAAGAATGATGCCCTGTGATCCTTGGCGGCGGAAGGACGTGCGCCAAGGAACTCTCTGCCTGGGGCCCAGCCGCCACTACATTTACCCAGTGTGCAGTTAGGGAGATATAGCGTCCCTGGCCGTGCTTACTGGTCCACGTATCTGTGGTTAGGTGGACCTTGCCACAGATGGCGTTGCGCAGTGCACACTTGATTTTATCGGATACTTGGTTGTGCAGGGAAGGCACGGCTGTCTTGGAGAAGTAGTGGCGGCTGGGGACAACATACTGTGGGACAGCCATGGACATCAGCTGTTTGAAGCTGTCTGTAGTCCACCAGCCTGAATGACAGCATTTCAAAGGCCAGTAGTTTCGAAATGCTGGCATTCAGGCCCAGGGCTCGAGGGTGGCTAGGTGGGAATTTACACTTTCTCTCCAAGGTTTGTGAGATGGAGAGCTGAACGCTGCCGTGTGACATGGTGGAGATGCTTGGTGACGCAGGTGGTGGTGTCGGTGGCACATCCTCTGTTTGGTGGGCGGCAGGTGCCAACGTTCCTCCCGAGGCGGAGGAAGAGGCCGAGGCAGCAGCAGAAGAGGGAGCAGGGGAGCCTGAGTGAGTTCCTTGCTTTTAAGGTGTTTACTCCACTGCAGTTCATGCTTTGCATGTAGATGCCTGGTCATGCAGGTTGTGCTAAGGTTCAGAACGTTAATGCCTCGCTTCAGGATCTGATGGCACAGCGTGCAAACCACTCGGTCTTGTCGTCAGCACATTGTTTAAAGAAGTGCCATGCCAGGGAACTCCTTGAAGCTGCCTTTGGGGTGCTCGGTCCCTGGTGGCGGTGGCCAGTATCAGGCGAACTCTCTTGGCGGCGGCTGTTCTGCTTTTGCCCCCTGCTCCCTCTTTTGCTACGCTGTTGGCTCGGTCTCACCACTGCCTCTTCTTCTGAACTATGAAAGTCAGTGGCACGACCTTCATTCCATGTGGGGTCTAGGACCTCATCGTCCCCTGCATCGTCTTCCACACAGTCTTCCTCCCTGACCTCCTGTTCGGTCTGCACACTGCAGAAAGACGCAGCAGTTGGCACCTGTGTTTCGTCATCATCAGAGACGTGCGGACTCCGATGAGGTGGTATTCCCATGTCCTCATCATCAGGAAACATCAGTGGTTGTGCATCAGTGCATTCTATGTCTTCCACCACTGGGGAAGGGCTAGGTGGATTTCCTTGGGAAACCATGCCAGCAGAGTCTTCAAACAGCATAAGAGACTGCTGCATAACTTGAGGCTCTGACAGTTTCCCTGATATGCATGGGGGTGATGTGACAGACTGATGGGCTTGGTTTTCAGGTGCCACCTGTGCGCTTTCTGCAGAAGACTGGTTGGGAGATAATGTTGTGAACATGCTGGATCCACTGTCGGCCACCCAATTGACTAGCGCCTGTACCTGCTCAGGCCTTACCATCCTTAGAACGGCATTGGGCCCCACCAAATATCGCTGTAAATTCTGGCGGGTACTGGAACCTGAGGTAGTTGGTTCACTAGGACGTGTGGCTGTGGCAGAATGGCCACGTCCTCTCCCAGCACCAGAGGGTACACTAACACCACCATGACCGCGTCCGCATCCCTTACTAGATGTTTTTCTCATTGTTACCGTTCACCAAGCACCACAATAAGGAAAAAAATATTTGGCCCAATGTATTGATTTCAAATTTAGGCCTTTTTTTACAGGCACCTAACACTATCTGCCTATTTGTTTATGTAGCGTATTACACTAATCCAGGCACAGCAGTAACCACTGATTTAGGGGAATATCTCTTTTAGGGCTAGTATTTAGGCCCTGGATGAAAGGTATCCTTTTATGGACAGATTTACACTTGGCCTGCAACAGCTGGGACACCAGATTCAGGGTATTGCTATATTGGCAAGTTAATTTCACCCCAGAACAAAATATATGTTTAAGCTGACACTATGAAATCTGTCCTGCAACTGCTGGGACACCAGATCCAGGGTATTGCTATATTGGCAAGTTAATTTCACCCCAGAACAAAATATATGTTTAAGCTGACACTATGAAATCTGTCCTGCAACTGCTGGGACACCAGATCCAGGGTATTGCTATATTGGCAGGTTAATTTAACCCCAGAACAAAATATATGTGTAAGCGGACACTTTGAAATCGGTCCTGCAACTGCTGGGACACCAGATCCAGGGTATTGCTATACTGGCAGGTTAATTTCACCCCAGAACAAAATATATGTGTAAGCTGACACTATGAAATCTGTCCTGCAACTGCTTGGACACCAGATCCAGGGTATTGCTATATTGGCAGGTTAATTTAACCCCAGAACAAAATATATGTGTAGCGGACACTATGAAATCGGTCCTGCAACTGCTGGGACACCAGATCCAGGGTATTGCTATATTGGCAGAGTAATTTCACCCCAGAACAAAATATATGTGTAAGCGGATACTATAAAATATGTCCTGCAACTGCTTGGACACCAGATCCAGGGTATTGCTATATTGGCAGGTTAATTTCACCCCAGAACAAAATATATGTGTAAGCGGACACTATGAAATCTGGCCTGCAACTGCTTGGACACCAGATCCAGGGTATTGCTATATTGGCAGGTTAATTTCACCCCAGAACAAAATATATGTGTAGCGGACACTATGAAATCTGGTCCTGCAACTGCTTGGACACCAGATCCAGGGTATTGCTATATTGGCAGGTTAATTTCACCCCAGAACAAAATATATGTGTAAGCGGACACTATGAAATCTGGCCTGCAACTGCTTGGACACCAGATCCAGGGTATTGCTATATTGGCAGGTTAATTTCACCCCAGAACAAAATATATGTGTAAGCGGACACTATGAAATCTGGTCCTGCAACTGCTGGGACACCAGATCCAGGGTATTGCTATATTGGCAGGTTAATTTCACCCCAGAACAAAATATATGTGTAGCGGACACTATGAAATCTGGCCTGCAACTGCTTGGACACCAGATCCAGGGTATTGCTATATTGGCAGGTTAATTTAACCCCAGAACAAAATATATGTGTAAGCGGACACTATGAAATCTGGTCCTGCAACTGCTGGGACACCAGATCCAGGAGTATTGCTATATTGGCAGGTTAATTTCACCCCAGAACAAAATATATGTGTATGCGGACACTATGAAATCTGGCCTGCAACTGCTGGGACACCAGATTCAGGGTATTGCTATATTGGCAGGTTAATTTAACCCCAGAACAAAATATATGTGTAAGCGGACACTATGAAATCTGGTCCTGCAACTGCTGGGACACCAGATCCAGGGTATTGCTATATTGGCAGGTTAATTTAACCCCAGAACAAAATATATGTGTAAGCGGACACTATGAAATCGGTCCTGCAACTGCTTGGACACCAGATCCAGGGTATTGCTATATTGGCAGGTTAATTTAACCCCAGAACAAAATATATGTGTAAGCGGACACTATGAAATCGGTCCTGCAACTGCTGGGACACCAGATCCAAGGTATTGCTATATTGGCAGGTTAATTTCACCCCAGAACAAAATATATGTGTAAGCGGATACTATGAAATCTGGCCTGCAACTGCTGGGACACCAGATCCAGGGTATTGCTGTATTGGCAGGTTAATTTAACCCCAGAACAAAATATATGTGTAAGCGGACACTATAAAATCGGTCCTGCAACTGCTGGGACACCAGATCCAGGGTATTGCTATATTGGCAGGTTAATTTAAACCCAGAACAAAATATATGTGTAAGCGGATACTATGAAATCTGTCCTGCAACTGCTGGGACACCAGATCCAGGGTATTGCTATATTGGCAGGTTAATTTCACCCCAGAAAATAATCTATCCTTTGCCAGACAGCAGACAGTATTATACTTGTCTAGCCAAAGCTGGAACACCAGATTTAGGGGATTGGTATTTGGGCAATTGTATTTAACCCTTTAATAAAATATAGAAATTTCTGTCCTGAGTTTCTAGGGGTGACAATTAGCACAGCCAAGCCCCTGATGTAGGATATAGCAAAAAAAAAACTAGTATTGATGGATTGATGGACTTGGTGGCAGCTTCTTCTGGTGCACCACAAGTCACAAAATGGCTGCCGATCAACCCAGAAAATAAGTGACAGAAAAACGCTCTGTGCAGCCTAAAAACCAGTGAGCAAGTAACTAGCAGAAGTTCAATGATTCTCAGCTGTTGATCGATCACTTCATTAAGTGTTTTGGCTAAGTTAATCCCTTCCTAATCTCGCCCTAACACAGCAGCTGCATCCTCTGCCTACACTAGTCAGAGCAGTGTGACGTGCGGCGCTACGTGACTCCAGCTTAAATAAAGGCTGGGGCACATGCTGCACTTGGCCAATCACAGCCATGCCATTAGTAGGCATGGCTGTGATGGGCTCTTAGGGCAAGAAGTAAAACGCTAGCTGATTGGCTGCTGTGCAGCCCTTCAGAAAGCGGGAAGTAATCGACCAACCCGAACCCGAACGAACTTTTTTGAAAATGTTCGGGTCCGGGTCCCGGACACCCCAAAATTCGGTACGAACCCGAACGATGCTCGAACTGTTCGCTCAACACTATTGAAGACCCATAACTGGGGCTCCACATTTATTTTGCATATTACTGTTTCCCAGGGAGCTTTGCACTTTGGATTGCAGTGTTGAGACTCTTAAATGAGGCTCCATTGTGTTTTCTGTAGCTGGTCTTCCTAAGATCAGCTATTGTTTGTTTGACTATAAAATGTATGTCCTCCACAGAGATCGCTTACTGTATCAAAATACGAAGCTGAACTCGGCTTTGTTAACGAGACACAAAGCAGAGTTCAGCGTAGTATTTTGATACAGTAATTTATGCGAATAGGAGGACATACGTTTTACAGTAGAACAGAGCCCATATTCTTAACAAAGTTATTAGAAGAATCGGGTTTGGATACAGCAATCCAAACCCATATCGATCAACCCTAATTATGTCTCAAGGCCTGTTTAACCCCTTAAGGACACGGCCCTATTTCACCTTAAGGACCAGGCCATTTTTTCAAAATCTGACCAGTGTCCCTTTATGTGGTGATAACTTTAAAATGCTTTTTCTTATCCAGGCCATTCTGAGATTGTTTTTTCGTCACATATTGTACTTCATGACAGTGGTAAAATGAAGCCGATAAATTTCATTTTTATTTATAAAAAAAATACCAAATTTACCAAAAATTTGGAAAAATTAGCAATTTTCCAAGTTCCAATTTCTCTACTTCTGTAATACATAGTAATACAGCCAAAAAAGTTATTGCTTTACATTCCATTTTTTTACATTCATTTTTTGGGGACGTTACAAGGCTTAGAAGTTTAGAAGCAAATCTTGAAATTTTTCAGAAATTTTCAAAAACCCACTTTTTAGAGACCAGTTCGGGTCTAAAGTCACTTTTTGAGGCTTACATAATAGAAACAACACAAAAATGACACCATTCTAAAAACTACACCCCTTAAGGTATTCAAAACTTATTTTACAAACGTCATTAACCCTTCCACAAGAGTTAATGGCAAATGGAGATAACATTTCAGAATTTTGATTTTTTTGGAAAATTTTCTATTTTAATCCATATTTTCCAGTAACAAAGCAAGGGTTACCAGCCAAACAAAACTCAATATTTATTGCCCCGATTCTGTAGTTTGCAGAAACACCCCAAATGTGGTTGTAAACTGCTGTATGGCCAAACGGCAGGGCACAGAAGGAAAGGAACGCCATATGGTTTTTGGAAGGCAGATTTTGCTGGACTAGATTTTTTACAACATGTCCCATTTAAAGCCCCCCGATGCACCCCTAGAGTAGAAACTCCATAAAAGCGACTCCATCTAAGAAACTACACCCCTCAAGGTATTCAAAACCAGTTTTACAAACTTTGTTAACCCTTTAGGTGTTCCACAAGAGTTATTGGCAAATGGAGATGAAATTTCAGAATTTCTATTTTTTGTTACCTTGCCTCAAAAAAAGTGTAATATAGAGCAACCAAATATCATATTTACCCTAAAATAATACAAACAAAACTGCCACCTTATCCCATAGTTTCCAAAATGGGGTCACTCTTTAGGAGTTTCTACTGTAGGGTCATCAGGGGCGCTTCAAATGGGACATAGTGTCAAAAAACCAGTCCAGCAAAATCTTCCTTCCAAAAGCCATTTGGCGTTCCCTTCCTTCTATGCCCTGCCGTTTGGCCATACAGCAGTTTACGACCACATATGGGGTGTTTCTGCAAACTAAAGAATCAGGGCAATAAATATAGAGTTTTGTTTGGCTGTTAACCCTTGCTTTGTTACAGGAAAAATGGATTAAAATGGAAAATTTGCCAAAAAATAGCTGTTTTGGGACCGTTTTGAAATTTTTTGTTATTTACATCGTTGAACTGACAGGTTAGATTGTGTGCTATTTTTTATAGAGCAGGTTGTTACGGACACGACAATACAAATATGACTACTTTTTGGGGTGTTTTGTTTCAGTTTTACATAATAAAGCATTTTTGAAAAATAAGATTTTTTAGTGTCTCCCCATTCTGAAAGCCATAGTTTTATTTTTATTTTTTGGGCAATTGTCCTATGTAGGGGCTCATTTTTTGCAGGATGAGATGGCGGTTTGAATAGTACTATTTTTGGGTGCATATGAGTTTTTGATTGCTTGCTATTACACTTTTTGTGATGTAAGATGACAAAAAATTGCTTTTTTTACAACGTTTTTATTTTTTATGTTTACGGCATTCACCTGAGGGGTTAGGTCATGTTATATTTTTATAGAGAAGGTCCTTACGGACGCGGCGATACATAATATGTATACCTTTTTTTATTTATTTAGGTTTTACACAATAATATCCTTTTTGAAACAAAAAAAAACATGTTATAGTGTCTCCATAGTCTGGGAGCCATATTTTTTTCAGTTTTTAGGTGATTGTCTCAGGTTGGGTATAATTTTTGCGGGATGAAGTGACGGTTAGATTGGCACTATTTGGGGGGTCATATGACTTTTTGATCGTTTGCTATTACACTTTTTGTGATGTAAGGTGACAAAAAAATGGCTTTTTGACAGTTTTTTTTTTTTTTTTTTTACAGTGTTCACTTGAGGGGTTAGGTCACGTGATATTTTTATAGAGCAGATTCTTACGGACGTGGAGATACATAATATGTCTACTTTTTAAATTCTTTTTTTTACATTTAAGGCCTCTTTCACACGGGCGTCACGGGGGCCCCCTCCCTCTACGATCCCATCCTGTCGGGAGGCTGCAAAGGCACAGCAGCCCCCCGATGGGAGAGAGAGGAAGCTCCCTCCCTGTTAACCCCTTCCATGCAGCGGTCCATACGGACCGCGGTATGGAAGGGGTTAAACGGCTGGGATCTGCAGCACAGATGCCAGCCGTTTCTATCAGAGTGTCAGCAATGTGCTGACACTCTGATAGATCCACTATACTGCCAACCATGTTACAGAGGAGGCGGGAGGGGGATTGTCTCCCGCACAGCCTCCCGCCACCACCCCCCCCCTGTACCCCCGCAGCAACAATATGATTGGGGGCTGCAGGGGGGGTTAAAATTTACCACTTTGGGGGCATTTAGACTCTGATCCCTGTGGTCACAGACCGCAGGGATCAGAGATCGCGAAAAGCTCTGCAAACCGCAGGTCTAAATTGACCTGCAGTTTGCAGCAATCGCCGATACAGGGGGGTCACAGGACCCCCCTGGGCATTGTAACAAGGTACCTGCTGAATGATTTCAGCAGGTACCTTGTTCCGATCACTGCCGGCTGAGCAGCAGTGATCGGAAATACTCATGATGTACCGGTATGTCATGTGTCCTTAAGGCTTCAGGAAACATGCCGTACCGGTATGTCATGTGTCCTGAATGGGTTAAAGAGAACCTGTCACCTCTCCAGACCTGTCTGTTTTAGCAACTACTTGTATTCCCCATGAAATAACAATTCCTGATCAGCTATTCTTATTACTCTATATTGTGCCTTTCCTTTATTATTCCTGCTAGAAGTAATGAATGAATTACTAGCAGTCTGTAAAGAAGGTGCAGATCGGGTGTGTTCAGGGGTCAAGTCCTAGGAAAAAAAAAGTGTGGGAACTCACCCAAGTGCCTCCGCGTGACGTCACAGTGCGCTGCGTACTCAAAGGGCAGGGGAGGTTGGGAGGAGGAGCAAGCAAGTACCGTATTTTTCGCCCTATAAGATGCACCTAGGTTTTAGAGGGGACAATAAGAAAAAAATAATTTTCATTACACCTTAGGTCAGGCCACCAATCAGACCCCCAATGTTAATAAGACCTCAGCTAACAGCCCCAATAAGATCCCCAATGTTAATAAGACCCCAATGAGACCTCAGATCAGACCCCAATTTGAATAACTCCCAATAAGACCTCAGATAAGATCTCCATGCCTCATAGAATCCCCCAATAGCCTCATAGCAGCCCCCAGTGCCTCTCCATCAGCCCCCCAGTGCCTCTCCATCAGCCCCCAGTGCCTCTCCATCAGCCCCCCAGTGCCTCTTCATCAGCCCCCCAGTGCCTCTCCACCAGCCCCCCAGTTCCTCTACACCAGCCCCCCAGTGCCTCTCCACCAGCCCCCCAGTGCCTCTCCACCAGCCCCGTCAGTGCCTCTCCACCAGCCCCAGTCAGTGCCTCTCCACCAGCCCCAGTCAGTGCCTCTCCACCAGCCCCAGTCAGTGCCTCTCCACCAGCCCCAGTCAGTGCCTCTCCACCAGCCCCAGTCAGTGCCTCTCCACCAGCCCCAGTCAGTGACTCTCCACCAGCCCCAGTCAGTGACTCTCCACCAGCCCCAGTCAGTGCCTCTCCACCAGCCCCAGTCAGTGCCTCTCCACCAGCCCCAGTCAGTGCCTCTCCACCAGCCCCAGTCAGTGCCTCTCCACCAGCCCCAGTCAGTGCCTCTCCACCAGCCCCAGTCAGTGCCTCTCCACCAGCCCCAGTCAGTGCCTCTCCACCAGCCCCAGTCAGTGCCTCTCCACCAGCCCCAGTCAGTGCCTCTCCACCAGCCCCAGTCAGTGCCTCTCACCAGCCCCAGTCAGTGCCTCTCACCAGCCCCAGTCAGTGCCTCTCACCAGCCCCAGTCAGTGCCTCTCACCAGCCCCAGTCAGTGCCTCTCACCAGTCCATAAAATATATATTAAAAAAAAACATACCCTCTCCTGCTCCTGGACACCGCCGCTCCTCTTCTGCCGCTGTCGGCTGTGCTGTGAAGGCTGCGCACGGCGTGACGCCACAGATCGACTCACTCCTGTGCGCAGGCTGCAGAGCCGACAGCCGAGGACCAGGAAGCGGTGAGTACAAAGCCTTCACTGCTTCCTGGTCCTTTTGCCCTGAACAGGAACGGCGTTCCTGCTGTGAAAAAAGTGCAGGAACGCCGTTCCCACCCGTTCCCCCTGGACTCGAGCCCTGGGTGTGTTCCTTGACAGTCTGACCTTATCCAATCAGTGCTTCTATTCATAAGAATAGATCATCAGGAATTGTTATTACTAGGGATCAGTGAATCTTTCAAAAAATTCGGTCCAAAGTTATTTGCAGCGAATATTGTTAAAAAATGGCTATTTTCTGGCTGCAGAGAGCCTTTATAGTGGTGTAGAACACTGTGCCTTGCAGTAACACGCATAGGGAGTCTGCTCTGGTAGTGAAATAATACTGTGAGTCCGTATGACACGCAGATGACAGGCGTCGCTCTTAGAATCACTGCACACTTCACTTATTTGGGCAGTCACGGGGCCAAAACTGACCAAATAAGTATGAACTCAGCCTTACAGGTCAATGTTAGCGTCAAGAAGAAGCGCACTCCTTTTACACTGTCGTCAGCTGATTCCACATAGATGTCTACAGAACGCTTATACAAGTAGAGCCCCCCGACAGAGTGGAGAGGGTGTCAGCAGTAAGTTTGTGTTGACGTCACTGATTATTTTGTCCTTCCTCTGATCCATCAGAACAAAAAAAACAAATAACGGATCTGTTGAGCATCCCCCTTCACTCGGTCAGCATTTGGTCAGTAATCCATCAGTATTGCTAATGCCAAAAGAAAACAGGAGTGGATCCAAAACAAAGATGACACGTGAATGGAATATTTGCTCCTTCTTTTGGCTACCAAATCACAAGCCAATTCTGATGGGACCATACAGGCCTGCCTTACAGCTGCTACACAGAGGATACGTTGTGTGTCTTATTTTTCCTTCCGTTTGACAGATCAGAAGAAGGGTCAAATAAATGATGATGTCAGCTAGGCCGAAAGGCAAAATAGTGGCCCAGTCATGCAACGATGTACGGCGAATATATTTTTATTTTGCCACTAATACACGGCAAACAGGGCTTTACAACATATAACTGCACCACACAAGGGCAAATATATTTTTCTTTTGCCACTAATACACCGCAAAAAGGGCTTTACAACATATAACTGCACCACACAAGGGCAAATATATTTTTCTTTTGCCACTAATACACCGCAAAAGGGGCTTTACAACATATAACTGCACCGCACAATGGCAAATAAGACATACTGTAGAAATATCTCCTTGTAATATCACCCCAATAACAAGAACATTTTGTTGGAATGACAGCTGTATAATGGCATTTTGGACCCCAGTCAATGCACCAAGGTATAATAGGATTGTTCCTTCTACCCAGGCTGTAACCTCCCCTACTGAACACTGTTCTACATAAATGCTGTGGAACGATTCCTCCCTATCCTTTCCCTGCACTTAGAAATAGTTTTTTTTACCACACTCCAGTCTTTCCTTTCACTGTCCTTAGCGCCTGCTGACGTCTGTCCCTGCACTAAGTACACTGGTGAATGGCAGAATCTAAGATGGCTGCCGCTATTTATTGGGCTGTGACATCACGGGGCTGGCTGGCTGCTGATTGGCTGCATGCATGGCATTATGGGTGATCCCGCGTTCCCAGAGTTCCTTGCTTCATGTCCTCACACGTGCAGCAGTCATTTTAGGAAAAAATGTGATTCGTTACCACGAAGCATGAGGAAATTCAACTTCGGTGCAAATCTAATTTTTCCTCAAATTTGGATCGAATTCCACTTCGTCAGCTTCAATTCGCTCATCTTTAGTTATAACATAGGTAATACAAGAAGTTAGTAAAACAGACATGTCAGGAGAGGTGACTGCCTAACACATGATGGCGCCAGAGGCACAGCTTTTTATTTTTTTGCAGTGAGGCTAATTTGCAGACTGTATAAAGACAAGTCCTATTGTCAAGGAGAATTGTAACCCTTGTAAATTTACAACAATAATAACAGAGGAATCACACAAAGCAGAGTTCTAAGAAAAGATGTTTCAGAAATGTTATTTTTTTGTGAATGCAAGTATTTACTAACAGCTGTTACATACCTGCCCAGGATTTTATGTCACTCTGTCCCTGCTGCACTAACATACAATATGTTCAGCTATGCAGCAGAATGCAGAATCCTGGGCTGCCGCTGCTTCTTATCCTTTAGATTCCTCAGCTTTGAGCCTCATGCACACTACCGTATGTATTTTGTGGTCCCCAAAACACGGATCTGCAAAAAATACAGATGACGTCCGTGTGTATTCCTTATTTTGCAGAACGGAACAGCTGGCTCCTAATAGAACAGTCCTATCCTTGTCCATAATGCTGACAATAATAGGAAATGTTCTATTTATTTGCGTAACAGACATATGGACATACGTAAACGGAATGCACATGGGGTAACTTCCATTTTTTGCAGACCCATTGAAATGAATAGTTCTGCATACAGCCCGCAAAAAAACGGACATGTAGCTGACCACTGGCCATCCTTGTTATATCCTAAGGCCTTATTCACACCTCTGTAGTGTTTTGCGGATCCGCAAAACACCTTGCCACCAGCCCTATAGAGATGCCTATACTAGTCCGCAATTGCGGGCAAGAATAGGACATGCTCTATATTTTTGCGGAGCCGCCGTCTGGAAGATCGGCGGCGCACTCCACAAATGCTTATGCGGAGAGCACAGCCTGTGCTCTCCGCATCCATCACGTCCCCATTCAGTAGTAAGAGGGTATATGTTTCATCAAACTGCAAAGTGACAGGTACCACGCCCCCTTTTATACAGCTACCCCCGCCCCTTTTATATTGCTTGATATAAAATTTATATTGCTTGATATTAAATTTATATTGTTCGATAATAAATTTATATTGCTTGATATTAAATGTATATTGTTTATGGTAATTTGATTTTATATTAAATTTATATTGCTTGATATTAATTTAATACAAGAATATGACATCTTACTACACACTTCTCAGATCCCGGCTAATGTCCACAGTTTACATCTGTTTAAAACAAACCCTTTCTACTGCAAAGGGCATGACCTCTTACTACACACTTCTCAGACTCCAATAACAATCCGAACTACTGCAAAGGTCAAGACTTCTTACTACACACTTCTCAGATTTCGGCTAATGTCCACAGTTTACATCTGTTTAAAACAAACCCTTTCTACTGCAAAGGGCATGACCTCTTACTACACACTTCTCAGACTCCAATAACAATCCGATCTACTACAAAGGTCAAGACTTCTTACTACACACTTCTCAGATTTCGGCTAATGTCTACAGTTTACCTAAAGCCACTCCACTTTAATATGTATTTATATCAAATTTATATTGCTTGATATTAATTTAATACAAGAATATGACATCTTACTACACACTTCTCAGATTCCGGCTAATGTCCACAGTTTACAACTGTTTAAAACAATCTCATGACATCTGTTTGGACAAGCCGCAGGCTGTATTCTTGTGACTTTGTACTGCAAATGGTTTGGATTATGTGCTTAAAAGTATGATTGCTTATTCATATATCTGATTGGTATATCTGACACGTTACAGGATGTGTTCTGCTAATGTCCACAGTTTACATCT
The DNA here is from genome assembly GCA_033119425.1 of Bufotes viridis. Classification (NCBI taxonomy): domain Eukaryota; kingdom Metazoa; phylum Chordata; class Amphibia; order Anura; family Bufonidae; genus Bufotes; species Bufotes viridis. Next base: position 256,337,106 of record CM065590.1, read on the forward strand.
GTTTAAAACAATCTTTTCTACTGCAAAGGTCATGACATCTGTCTGGACAAGCCACAGGCTATATTCTTGTGACTTTGAAAAGCCCAGCTGATTAACCCCCCCCCTTACAGGCTGTAACCCCCGCCCCCCCCCTACAGGCTGTATTCTTGTCTGTGATTTATTTATTTTAATCTTATAGGCCTATAATAAACATATAAATTGTACAGTAATGGCCGCAGACCGTACTAACTGCATCTTGTATTTCATAGCGGCTTTATAAATAATTTTTGTGATTTGATAACATGTGATAGTCATTTATAACATTTCATAAGCTTATAATATAAAAGCCACCCCACTTTGATATGAATTTATATCAATTTATATAGTTTAATAATGTTCATTTTTCATAAAACCCTTTTTTCATAACACTCCTAGTTTAATAAACCTAACATTCATAAAAACCTAATATTGATAAAAATCCATTTTGATTAAAATCATATTTTGATAAGAATTTTTGATTTTTGCCTATTTTGATAAAAAACAATTTTGATTAAAATCATATTTTGACAAGAATTTTTGATAAGTCCATTTATGATATTTGATAAGCTTTTGATATAAAATAGATTCTGGCATAAAAAAGGCCTATAATAAACATATAAATTCTTATAAAACATAATCTAAACATAAACTATTTGAGTGGCATCAACTAATGAATATGCAAATTATTACCACATGGTATGGTTTTACAACAGGAACCGCCTATATAAACAATGTCACATTCTATGCAGTGCTAGCACAGAGTTACTTATCCAAGGACAGTCGTAGGATACCAAGACATAAAACACTTCAAAAGGTAAGTTCCATTTGTCTGCTATGTTTTTAAAATATTACACTATTTATTGAATATTACTTATGTTATCTGTATCTATGTAACTGTGCTTATTTATAGGGTGCTATGCTCTAAATGTCTTTCTTTTACAGCATACAAATGTTGCTATATTTTAACTAACAATATACAATTTGTTTAGATGGATTCTTACCAAAATTTATGGGGAGATGACATTATCCCCGACACGCAGCTGCTTATTGCGGCCGACGATTTTTATGAGGTGTACATAAGCGGTGGTGGGGTACAATTGCTTTCAGACGAGGAGCACAGTATGGCTATAGCGCATAATGACAATTCAAACGAACCTGATTACAATCCAACGACTTCGTGCCTGGTCAGTAAGTATAATCAACGTATGCTTTTATTACATATATAGTTTTATCGCGAGTTATATTTCATACACGTTTATTACAGATGCTCAAACCCGAGACATTTTAAGAATTGTGAACGGAGCCGTTGATACTGAAAATACAGAACATTCAAACATTGCAGTTACTGTCAACGATTCTGATGATCAAAAAGAGAATGATCCGGCGCAAGTTATCGATCTCACAACTCCATGGCGCCCTGAAATGAAACAGACGACCCTGCTAGCCAGAATACGTAAGGTTCGATCGACGTCTTTGATGTTGTCGGTTTTAAACATTATCTATATTGCTAATACACTTTTTAAAACGCAGCACTGAAAAGAAAAGTGTGTACAATTGATGACATTGCGACACTCGCCGATGATTCCCTACAAAAGCGTCGCAAGCGGGGGAAAGAGCGTAAGGACCAAAGCGCATTGTTGCTGTAATATATTTTAAACATGGTCTATAAGTCTAATACTTTTTTTAAATACAGAGCTGAAAAGAAAAATGGCCAAAGCTTCTTCGTTCCCAGAACCACCAGAGCCATGCACCAGTGCCTGTGACAGTTGGCGGTCTGAAAAACAGCAATGCCGATTATCTGCTGTCCTAATGCCCGTAAGTTAAAATTACGCGGAGAGCTGTTTTAATTAGCACGCTTGAAGTTCTTAATACTTACAGCTTAATGCTTGTCTTTAAATTTTTAATAAATGGCGTAATGACATATCTATCTATCTATCTTTCGCGGAGATCTGTTTTAATTAGCACGCTTGAAATTCTTAATAACTATATCTTAATGTTTGTCTTTAAATTTCAGCCAAAAGAAAAGAAAACACCAAAGCACGCGTCGTTAAAGAGAGACGACGATCAACCACAAAACATTGTCAGGAACCGAATAAACCGATAGCTTAATTTCTAACAACTCCGCAGCCGGTTCTGCAGAGTGGTGAGCCAACTAGCGTAATAAATGAAATTACAGCTTTATGCGACATAACACCAATACCCAATACGCAAGATGTAATACCTTGTAAAAAGCGCATCACATTTGATACGCCAAACACATGTAGCAACGTACAACAGATACGCGAACCCCAACAGCGATACGAGCCTCTTTTTTACGGGACGCCGATCCGGGTGATTTTATACAATTGCGTTTAAATGGCAGCGAAACGTTTGATTTGATTTTTTCAAATAGGTATTTTAGAGATGGATTTAGAGCCGAAACATTTTTGGACAATATCGCTAAGGCTTTACAGAGTAACGCGGAGTGCATAGTCGGTTATTCACTTAAACTAGTTGTCATCATTGTCAGGTGTCAACGTGGTGGGTCCTCCGTTAGGCTCCGCCCACCTGCTTAATGTGTGGCAGCGCTGGGGCCTGATCCCGGAAGCCTGGAGCAGTGAACATAATGGAGGTGAGAGGAGCGCTCTGACGGGGCCCAGCATTAAGTACAGTGAAAATGCCGGGCCCCCTTACATGAAGTCTGTGGGCAGTGGGGGTCACTAGTGGGGTGCACTACTGGAGGCAGTGGGGGACACTACTAGGGGCTGTGGGGGACACTAGTGGAGTGCACTACTGGAGGCAGTGGGGACAATACTAGGGGCTGTGGGGGGGCTATGGGGGGCGCTTCTGGGGCCATTACTGAAGGCAGTGGGGGATACTACAAGGGGCTGTGGGGTGCACTACTGGAGGCAGTGGGGGACACTACTAAGGGCTGTGGGGGGCACTACTGGGGCAGTGGGGTACACTACTGGGGACATTATTAGGGGCAGTGAGAGGCATTACTGGGAGATCAGGGCGTGACAATTGCGGACACAGACGTGTCCGTCAGTGTGTGCGTGTCCGTCAGTGTGTGCGCGGGTCTGTCTGTCAGTGTGTGCGGGTCTGTCACAGTGTGTGCGGGTCTGTCTGTCAGTGAGTGAGTGACATGGCGGTGGGGCAGCAAAATGGATCTTTGCCTAGGGCGGCAAAAATCCTTGCACTGGCTCTGATTATGGCATAAAAAATCTAAAAGCTTTTATCGGTTTCGATTATTTTTGTGACGTTTGTTGCACTGTATACAAACATAAATATCGACATGGGTGTATGCAGTTTTGTAAAGCGTGCCAGAGACCAAATTGTGTTGAGCAGTCTAATAATACACGGTGCCCAATATGTAGGACGTATTGTCGTTCAGAGGATTGCTTTGAAACACATAGAAACCTAGAGTGATAACGCTCTTTGTAAGAAAAAAACTTTTTGCGGATTTTGTTACAGATATCTAGACTGCGGCGATGATCACAAATGTAACGGTTTAAAATGCACCATCTGCGGCGGGCAGGTTGACAAATTTGATGACCATGTTTGTTACATGCAGCCATACAACCCCAAAAAAATGACTGACAAGTACATCTTTTACAATTTTGAATGCATGCAAGAAACAGTCTGGCATATACCAAATTTCATTTACGCAACCACACTATATGGCCAAAACTCCTGGCATTTTAGCAGAAAATCCTGTACTCGTGACTTTGTGCGATTTTTTTTTTTTTTTTTGCCGACGGTAAGTTTTTGGATTACACGTTCATAGCTCACAACGCAGGACGTTACAACGCTTATTTTGTTTTACAGGAGTTGATTAATGAAAAATGTAAAATTAATATTATAAATCAAGGCGGTCGGTTAATGTGTGTGACTCTGAATGACCTAAAGATTAGATTAAAAAACTCGCTGAATTTCATGCCTATGAAGCTCAGCAAGATGCCCGAGCCTATGTGTTTTTCAGGCGCCAAGGGACACTTCCCGCATTTTTTCAATACGTCAGAAAATCAAAACTACATAGGCGTCCTACCGTCCGCTCGGTATTACGGCATCGATTACATGATGCCCGGTGAGAAAAAAGAATTCACGGTTTGGTATGAGAAACATAAAAATGACACCTTTAATTTTCAGGAAGAGTTAAAAGCCTACTGTAAGCAGGATCTTGAGGTTTTGAGAAGGGCTTGTGAGTGTTACAGGGACACGATTATGGCCATGACGGAAAAAAAAGTTCTACAATACATTAAACGTGAAAAGAAATATAGAACGGTCACTAAATGTATTGATCCGTTCCAACTTATCACATTGGCATCCGTGTGCATGGCTATGTGAACACTGTGCCTTGCAGTAACACGCATAGGGAGTCTGGCTCTGGTAGTGAAATAATACTGTGAGTCCGTATGACACGCAGATGACAGGCGTCGCTCTTAGAATCACTGCACACTTCACTTATTTGGGCAGTCACGGGGCCAAAACTGACCAAATAAGTATGAACTCAGCCTTACAGGTCAATGTTAGCGTCAAGAAGAAGCGCACTCCTTTTACACTGTCGTCAGCTGATTCCACATAGATGTCTACAGAACGCTTATACAAGTAGAGCCCCCCGACAGAGTGGAGAGGGTGTCAGCAGTAAGTTTGTGTTGACGTCACTGATTATTTTGTCCTTCCTCTGATCCATCAGAACAAAAAAACAAATAACGGATCTGTTGAGCATCCCCTTCACTCGGTCAGCATTTGGTCAGTAATCCATCAGTATTGCTAATGCCAAAAGAAAACAGGAGTGGATCCAAAACAAAGATGACACGTGAATGGAATATTTGCTCCTTCTTTTGGCTACCAAATCACAAGCCAATTCTGATGGGACCATACAGGCCTGCCTTACAGCTGCTACACAGAGGATACGTTGTGTGTCTTATTTTTCCTTCCGTTTGACAGATCAGAAGAAGGGTCAAATAAATGATGATGTCAGCTAGGCCGAAAGGCAAAATAGTGGCCCAGTCATGCAACGATGTACGGCGAATATATTTTTATTTTGCCACTAATACACGGCAAACAGGGCTTTACAACATATAACTGCACCACACAAGGGCAAATATATTTTTCTTTTGCCACTAATACACCGCAAAAAGGGCTTTACAACATATAACTGCACCGCACAAGGGCAAATATATTTTTCTTTTGCCACTAATACACCGCAAAAGGGGCTTTACAACATATAACTGCACCGCACAAGGGCAAATAAGACATACTGTAGAAATATCTCCTTGTAATATCAAACAGCACTTGCACCCCAATAACAAGAACATTTTGTTGGAATGACAGCTGTATAATGGCATTTTGGACCCCAGTCAATGCACCAAGGTATAATAGGATTGTTCCTTCTACCCAGGCTGTAACCTCCCCTACTGAACACTGTTCTACATAAATGCTGTGGAACGATTCCTCCCTATCCTTTCCCTGCACTTAGAAATAGTTTTTTTACCACACTCCAGTCTTTCCTTTCACTGTCCTTAGCGCCTGCTGACATCTGTCCCTGCACTAAGTACACTGGTGAATGGCAGAATCTAAGATGGCTGCCGCTATTTATTGGGCTGTGACATCACGGGGCTGGCTGGCTGCTGATTGGCTGCATGCATGGCATTATGGGTGATCCCGCGTTCCCAGAGTTCCTTGCTTCATGTCCTCACACGTGCAGCAGTCATTTTAGGAAAAAATGTGATTCGTTACCACGAAGCATGAGGAAATTCAACTTCGGTGCAAATCTAATTTTTCCTCAAATTTGGATCGAATTCCACTTCGTCAGCTTCAATTCGCTCATCTTTAGTTATAACATAGGTAATACAAGAAGTTAGTAAAACAGACATGTCAGGAGAGGTGACTGCCAGAAATGTTATTTTTTTTTTGTGAATGCAAGTATTTACTAACAGCTGTTACATACCTGCCCAGGATTTTATGTCACTCTGTCCCTGCTGCACTAACATACAATATGTTCAGCTATGCAGCAGAATGCAGAATCCTGGGCTGCCGCTGCTTCTTATCCTTTAGATTCCTCAGCTTTGAGCCTCATGCACACGACCGTATGTATTTTGTGGTCCACAAAACAAGGATCTTCAAAAAATACAGATGACGTCCGTGTGCATTCCTTATTTTTCAGAACGGAACAGCTGGCTCCTAATAGAACAGTCCTATCCTTGTCCATAATGTGGACAATAATAGGAAATGTTCTATTTATTTGCGTAACAGACATATGGACATACGTAAACGGAATGCACATGGGGTAACTTCCATTTTTTGCAGACCCATTGAAATGAATAGTTCTGCATACAGCCCGCAAAAAAACGGACATGTAGCTGACCACTGGCCATCCTTGTTATATCCTAAGGCCTTATTCACACCTCTGTAGTGTTTTGCGGATCCGCAAAACACCTTGCCACCAGCCCTATAGAGATGCCTATACTAGTCCGCAATTGCGGGCAAGAATAGGACATGCTCTATATTTTTGTGGAGCCGCCGTCTGGAAGATCGGCGGCGCACTCCACAAATGCTTATGCGGAGAGCACAGCATCCATCACGTCCCCATTCAGTAGTAAGAGGGTATATGTTTCATCAAACTGCAAAGTGACAGGTACCACGCCCCCTTTTATACAGCTACCCCCGCCCCTTTTATATTGCTTGATATAAAATTTATATTGCTTGATATTAAATTTATATTGTTCGATAATAAATTTATATTGCTTGATATTAAATGTATATTGTTTATGGTAATTTGATTTTATATTAAATTTATATTGCTTGATATTAATTTAATACAAGAATATGACATCTTACTACACACTTCTCAGATCCCGGCTAATGTCCACAGTTTACATCTGTTTAAAACAAACCCTTTCTACTGCAAAGGGCATGACCTCTTACTACACACTTCTCAGACTCCAATAACAATCCGATCTACTGCAAAGGTCAAGACTTCTTACTACACACTTCTCAGATTTCGGCTAATGTCCACAGTTTACATCTGTTTAAAACAAACCCTTTCTACTGCAAAGGGCATGACCTCTTACTACACACTTCTCAGACTCCAATAACAATCCGATCTACTGCAAAGGTCAAGACTTCTTACTACACACTTCTCAGATTTCGGCTAATGTCTACAGTTTACCTAAAGCCACTCCACTTTAATATGTATTTATATCAAATTTATATTGCTTGATATTAATTTAATACAAGAATATGACATCTTACTACACACTTCTCAGATTCCGGCTAATGTCCACAGTTTACAACTGTTTAAAACAATCTCATGACATCTGTTTGGACAAGCCGCAGGCTGTATTCTTGTGACTTTGTACTGCAAATGGTTTGGATTATGTGCTTAAAAGTATGATTGCTTATTCATATATCTGATTGGTATATCTGACACGTTACAGGATGTGTTCTGCTAATGTCCACAGTTTACATCTGTTTAAAACAATCTTTTCTACTGCAAAGGTCATGACATCTGTCTGGACAAGCCACAGGCTATATTCTTGTGACTTTGAAAAGCCCAGCTGAATAACCCCCGGCTTTCCACTGCAATGGTCATGATATCTGTCTGGACAAGCTACAGGCTGTATTCTTGTCTGTGATTTATTTATTTTAATCTTATAGGCCTATAATAAACATATAAATTGTACAGTAATGGCCGCAGACCGTACTAACTGCATCTTGTATTTCATAGCGGCTTTATAAATAATTTTTGTGATTTGATAACATGTGATAGTCATTTATTTGATGTGAATTTATATCAATTTATATAGTTTAATAATGTTCATTTTTCATAAAACCCTTTTTTCATAACACTCCTAGTTTAATAAACCTAACATTCATAAAAACCTAATATTGATAAAAATCCATTTTGATTAAAATCATATTTTGATAAGAATTTTTGATTTTTGCCTATTTTGATAAAAAACAATTTTGATTAAAATCATATTTTGACAAGAATTTTTGATAAGTCCATTTATGATATTTGATAAGCTTTTGATATAAAATAAGATTCTGGCATAAAAAAGGCCTATAATAAACATATAAATTCTTATAAAACATAATCTAAACATAAACTATTTGAGTGGCATCAACTAATGAATATGCAAATTATTACCACATGGTATGGTTTTACAACAGGAACCGCCTATATAAACAGGTCACATTCTATGCAGTGCTAGCACAGAGTTACTTATCCAAGGACAGTCGTAGGATACCAAGACATAAAACACTTCAAAAGGTAAGTTCCATTTGTCTGCTATGTTTTTAAAATATTACACTATTTATTGAATATTACTTATGTTATCTGTATCTATGTAACTGTGCTTATTTATAGCGTGCTATGCTCTAAATGTCTTTCTTTTACAGCATACAAATGTTGCTATATTTTAACTAACAATATACAATTTGTTTAGATGGATTCTTACCAAAATTTATGGGGAGATGACATTATCCCCGACACGCAGCTGCTTATTGTGGCCGATGATTTTTATGAGGCGTACATAAGCGGTGGTGGGGTACAATTGCTTTCAGACGAGGAGCACAGTATGGCTATAGCGCATAATGACAATTCAAACGAACCTGATTACAATCCAACGACTTCGTGCCTGGTCGGTAAGTATAATCAACGTATGCTTTTATTACATATATAGTTTTATCGCGAGTTATATTTCATACACGTTTATTACAGATGCTCAATAGAGATGGCCCGAACTATTCGCCGGCGAACAGTTCCCGGCGAACATAGCTTGTTCGCGTCCGCTGCGGCGGGCGAACATATTCGATGTTCGCGTTCGCCCCTATACTTTATTATTGAGCAAACTTTGACCCTGTACCTCACAGTCAGCAGACACATTCCAGCCAATCAGCATACCCTCCCTCCCAGACCCTCCCACCTCCTATCTAAACACAAGGATAGGATCCATCTTACATTCATTCTGAAGCTGCAGTAAAAGGTAATTGTAAATCGCAATGCGATTAATATAACCTGTATTATTCGCATTGCGATTACAACTAAGATCTGAGTTCCTAATAGTTGTATTGTTAGAATATAACGAAGATAACAAATATAGAGCTATATTCTCAATCTTCGTTATATTCTAGCAATACAACAACCATTAGGAACTCAGATCTAAGTTGAATTCTCAATGCGATTAATATAACCTGCATTAATCGCATTGCGAATTCAACTTAGAGCTGAGTTCCTAATGGTTGTTGTATTGCTAGAATATACGTTATATTCTAGCAATACAACCATTAGGAACTCAGCTCTAAGTTGTAATCGCAATGCGAATAATACTTACAATTATTAATCGCTTGCGAATCCATTTAATGCCTCTATTTGATTGTATATGACGGTTGACTATGACTACCACCAACGTTCTGCTGCCTCCAAAGCAAGATATCTGAACCCTCAGGGGCCATTTGGGCGTTTTTGATAGAAAACGCATCAAAACGCATCTGCGTTTTATAATTTTTCATTTTCTAGTTTATTTTTTGTGTATTTTGCCACATTTGGTTGCATATTTACATTTGGTATAGGCAAATATGGTAGTCTAGATCATTACTCTGCCCAAATCTATATTCAGCTACATGGCTTAGAAAATATGCTGTCAAACAATGATCCTAGGTTTTGGTATAGACACATGATCTAGACTACCATATTTGCCTATACCAAATGTAAATATGCAACCAAATGTGGCAAAATACACAAAAAAGAAACTAGAAAATGGAAAATTATAAAAACGCAGATGCGTTTTGATGCGTTTTATCAAAAACGCCCAAATGGCCCCTGGGGTTCAGATATCTTGCTTTGGAGGCAGCAGAACGTTGGTGGTAGTCATAGTCAACCGTCATATACAATCAAATAGAGGCATCAAATGGATTCGCAAGCGATTAATAATTGTAAGTATTATTCGCATTGCGATTACAACTTAGAGCTGAGTTCCTAATGGTTGTATTGCTAGAATATAACGTATATTCTAGCAATACAACAACCATTAGGAACTCAGCTCTAAGTTGAATTCGCAATGTGATTAATGCAGGTTATATTAATCGCATTGAGAATTCAACTTAGATCTGAGTTCCTAATGGTTGTTGTATTGCTAGAATATAACGAAGATTGAGAATATAGCGCTAAATTCTCAATCTTCGTTATATTCTAGCAATACAACCATTAGGAACCCATCTCTAAGTTGAATTCGCAAATAAGATGTCCCAAACTATTCACTGGCGAATAGTTCCAGACGAACATAGCTTGTGCGCGTTTTTTCGCGGCGGGCGAACATATGCAATGTTAGGTCCACCCCCTATCATTGAGTAAACTTTGACCCTCTACATCACAGTCAGCAGACGCATTCCAGCCAATTATCATACCCTCCCACCCAGACCCTCCCATCTCCTGGACAGCATCCATTTTAGGGACAGTGTAGCTGCTGCTGATTTAATAGGGAAATCGATAGCTAGGCTAGTGTATTCAGTGTCCACTCCAGTCCTGAAAAACTGATCAGATCTCTGCTGTAAGGACAGCGTCCTGACAGTACCCCAAAAAGCCCTTTTTAGGGCTAGTACATTAGTCTCCCACCCAGACCCTCCCACCTCCTATCAAAAAGCAAGGACGGCATCCATCTTAGATTCATTCTGAAGCTGCAGTGTTAGTAGTTGTAATCGCAATGCGATTAATATAACCTGTATTAATCGCATTGCGAATTCAACTTAGAGCTGGGTTCCTAATGGTTGTATTGCTAGAATATAACGAAGATTGAGAATTTAGCGCTATATTCTCAATCTTCGTTGTATTCTAGCAATACAACCATTAGGAACAGATCTAAGTTGTAATCCCAATGCGATTAATACAGGTTATATTAATCTCATTGCGAATTCAACTTAGAGCTGGGTTCCTAATGGTTGTATTGCTAGAATTTCTAGCAATACAACCATTAGGAACCCAGCTCTAAGTTGAATTCGCAATGCGATTAATATAACCTGTATTAATCGCATTGCGATTACAACTTCCACACTCTGCGTCAACTAGGTATTTTTCCATGGGAGTTTTGCCATGGATCCCCCTCCGGCATGCCCCAGTCCAGGTGTTAGTCCCCTTGAAACAACTTTTCCATCACTATTGTGGCCAGAAGGAGTCCCTTTGGTTTTTAAAATTCGCCTGTCTATTAAAGTCTATGGCGGTTCACAATGTTCGCATGTTCGCGAACATTTGCGGAAGTTCGCGTTCGCCGTTCGCGAACGGAAAATTTTATGTTCGCGACATCACTAATGCTCAAACCCGAGACATTTTAAGAATTGTGAACGGAGCCGTTGATACTGAAAATACAGAACATTCAAACATTGCAGTTACTGTCAACGATTCTGATGATCAAAAAGAGAATGATCCGGCGCAAGTTATCGATCTCACAACTCCATGGCGCCCTGAAATGAAACAGACGACCCTGCTAGCCAGAACACGTAAGGTTCGATCGACGTCTTTGATGTTGTCGGTTTTAAACATTATCTATATTGCTAATACACTTTTTAAAACGCAGCACTGAAAAGAAAAGTGTGTACAATTGATGACATTGCGACACTCGCCGATGATTCCCTACAAAAGCGTCGCAAGCGGGGGAAAGAGCGTAAGGACCAAAGCGCATTGTTGCTGTAATATATTTTAAACATGGTCTATAAGTCTAATACTTTTTTAAAATACAGAGCTGAAAAGAAAAATGGCCAAAGCTTCTTCGTTCCCAGAACCACCAGAGCCATGCACCAGTGCCTGTGACAGTTGGCGGTCTGAAAAAACAGCAATGCCGATTATCTGCTGTCCTAATGCCCGTAAGTTAAAATTACGCGGAGAGCTGTTTTAATTAGCACGCTTGAAGTTCTTAATACTTACAGCTTAATGCTTGTCTTTAAATTTTTAATAAATAGCGTAATGACATATCTATCTATCTATCTTTCGCGGAGATCTGTTTTAATTAGCACGCTTGAAATTCTTAATAACTATATCTTAATGTTTGTCTTTAAATTTCAGCCAAAAGAAAAGAAAACACCAAAGCACGCGTCGTTAAAGAGAGACGACGATCAACCACAAAACATTGTCAGGAACCGAATAAACCGATAGCTTAATTTCTAACAACTCCGCAGCCGGTTCTGCAGAGTGGTGAGCCAACTAGCGTAATAAATGAAATTACAGCTTTATGCGACATAACACCAATACCCAATACGCAAGATGTAATACCTTGTAAAAAGCGCATCACATTTGATACGCCAAACACATGTAGCAACGTACAACAGATACGCGAACCCCAACAGCGATACGAGCCTCTTTTTTACGGGACGCCGATCTGGGTGATTTTATACAATTGCGTTTAAATGGCAGCGAAACGTTTGATTTGATTTTTTCAAATAGGTATTCTAGAGATGGATTTAGAGCCGAAACATTTTTGGACAATATCGCTAACGCTTTACAGAGTAACGCGGAGTGCATAGCCGGTTATTCACTTAAACTAGTTGTCATCATTGTCAGGTGTCAACGTGGTGGGTCCTCCGTTAGGCTCCGCCCACCTGCTTAATGTGTGGCAGCGCTGGGGCCTGATCCCGGAAGCCTGGAGCAGTGAACATAATGGAGGTCAGAGGAGCGCTCTGACGGGGCCCAGCATTAAGTACAGTGAAAATGCCGGGCCCCCTTACATGAAGTCTGTGGGCAGTGGGGGGCACTAGTGGGGTGCACTACTGGAGGCAGTGGGGGACACTACTAGGGGCTGTGGGGGACACTAGTGGAGTGCACTACTGGAGGCAGTGGGGGACAATACTAGGGGCTGTGGGGGGGCACTTCTGGGGGCTATGGGGGGCGCTTCTGGGGCCATTACTGAAGGCAGTGGGGGACACTACTAGGGGCTGTGGGGGACACTAGTGGGGTGCACTACTGGAGGCAGTGGGGGACACTACTAAGGGCTGTGGGGGGCACTACTGGGGCAGTGGGGTACACTACTGGGGACATTATTAGGGGCAGTGAGAGGCATTACTGGGAGATCAGGGGCGTGACAATTGCGGACACAGACGTGTCCGTCAGTGTGTGCGTGTCCGTCAGTGTGTGCGTGTCCGTCAGTGTGTGCGCGGGTCTGTCTGTCAGTGTGTGCGGGTCTGTCTGTCAGTGTGTGCGGTCTGTCTGTCAGTGAGTGAGTGACATGGCGGTGGGGCAGCAAAATGGATCTTTGCCTAGGGCGGCAAAAATCCTTGCACTGGCTCTGATTATGGCATAAAAAATCTAAAAGCTTTAATCGGTTTCGATTATTTTTGTGACGTTTGTTGCACTGTATACAAACATGAATATCGACATGGGTGTATGCAGTTTTGTAAAGCGTGCCAGAGACCGAATTGTGTTGAGCAGTCTAATAATACACGGTGCCCAATATGTAGGACGTATTGTCGTTGTGGGGAGTCGCTCTGGTAGACAGCGGTGCGGGTGCAGTATAGAGGCACAAGGGAGTCCAGAAGGTGCGGAAAACAGTGTTTTATTCACACTTGCATCAAATTAACAGCAGACAGTCACTTGGTGTTAAATCACACACACATCAGAAAACGAGTGGAAAACAAAAAGTCCAAACACAGGTTCCAATCACCTGGGAGGTTTGAGGTGCGGGGTCGCACCTGGCTGTCAGCCCAGCCGCAGGACAATCCACCGTCAGGCTTCCAGGAATAACCCCACTTGGCTGAGCTCCTTCCTCCAGGTCAGAGAGCTCCACAGCACTGTGATCAGCTCCAGGACAAACACTCTCACAGCTGCTGGTGCTGGCTGAGTTTTAAACCCAGCCCAAAACCAGGACTGGGTCGTGGGAGCAGCCACCCACCCTACACTTTAGCTGCTCCCGGTAAGAGCCGGCCCGGATCGGCTTTGCAGCCATGCTATTTAGCAAATGTGTCAGTAGCACTACCTGCTACTGACATCAACAAACGGCTCTTACCTCACCGAGGCTATGAACCTCGGTGACACGTACCTGCCATCTAGGACGGCACCCTGCACCTTACCACATACCCCCCTTTGTTCAACCCTGAGGGGTGGACACACGACAAACAGTGTACCCGGGAGAGTGCGTCTGCATTTTTAACAACCGGCCCGCTCTGTGCTCCACCGTGAATTTAAAATTCTGTAGGGACAGAAACCACCTGGTGACCCGGGCATTCCTCTCTTTGGCTTGGCACATCCACTTGAGTGGGGAGTGGTCGGTCACCAGGCGGAAGCTTCTGCCCAACAGGTAATAACGGAGGGCCTCGAGTGCCCACTTGATGGCCAGGCACTCTCTCTCGACTATGCTGTACCTGGTCTCGGCTGGGGTGAGCTTGCGGCTGAGGAAGACAACGGGATGCTCCTCCCGTTGACTTCCTGCGATAGTACCGCACCAAGGCCAACCTCAGAGGCGTCGGTCTGGACAACGAACTCTTTCCTGAAATCGGGTGTCACCAAAACCGGGGACCCACACAGGGCCGATTTCAGGGCGGAGAAAGCCTTTTCCGCCTGCTCATTCCAGCGGACCATCCCTGTCTTACGCCCCTTTAATAACTCTGTCAATGGCGAAGCGATAGTGGCAAAGTGGGGCACAAACCTCATGTAATACCCCACAATCCCCAGGAACGACTTTATCTGCCTGGTGGTGACCGGTCGGGGCCAACTCCGTATTGCCTCTACCTTATTTACCTGAGGCTTGATGACTCCCGCCCAATGACATACCCCAGGTATTTGGTCTCTTCCAACCCAATCGCACACTTCTTTGGATTGGCGGTTAGACCAGCTTTCCTCAGGGCATCCACTACCGCCTGCACTTTGGGCAAATGGCTTTCCCAGTCGGTGCTGTGGATGATTACATCATCTAAGTAGGCCGAGGCGTACCGACGATGTGGTCGCAGCACTATGTCCATTAACCTTTGGAAGGTGGCGGGGCGCCATGCAGGCCAAAGGGTAACACCTTGTAGTGATACAGGCCCTGCGGGGTAACAAAGCGTTTTTTCCTTGGCCGACTCCGTTAAGGGTACCTGCCAGTACCCTTTAGTGAGGTCCAGCACAGAAAAATAACGGGCTTGTCCTAAATTCTCAACAAGCTCGTCTACCCGGGGCATGGGATACGCGTCAAACTTGGACACTTCATTTAACTTGCGAAAGTCGTTGCAGAACCGCAACGTCCCATCCGGCTTGGGTATTAGGACTATGGGACTGGCCCACTCACTTTTGACTCCTCAATGACATCGAGCTTCAACATTAATTGCACTTCCTCCGCGATGGCCCGTCGCCGAGCCTCGGGTACCCGGTATGGTTTTAACCGGATCTTGGCCTGAGGCTCAGTGACGATGTCATGTCGGATGAGAGACGTGCGGCCAGGGAGGTCCGAGAACACATCCGTGTTCCGACTGATGAACTCCCTGACTTCCTGAACTTGTTTGGAAGACAGGCTGTCTGCAATTTTACCGTGGTTACGGCTTCACAGGCCTCGAACTGTGGGGCTGGACCCTTTTCACCTAGAAGCCCTGGCCGGGGGCTGTGGTCGTCGGCCGTGTCCCTATCTTTCCACGGCTTTAGTAAATTCACGTGGTACACCTGCTCCGGCTTGCGCCGCCCTGGCTGGTGTACTTTGTAATTTACTTCCCCTACCTTCTCGATCACCTCATAGGGGCCCTGCCACCTAGCTAAGAATTTGCTGTCAAGGGTGGGTACCAGAACCAAAACCCGATCTCCCGGATTGAAGCCCCGTACCCGAGCCTGACGATTGTACACCCTACTCTGGGCTTGTTGCGCTGCCTCCATATGCTCCCGGACCAGCGGCAACACCCTTTCCATCCGGTTCTGCATCTGGGTGACATACTCAATGACACTTTTGTGGGGGACAGGCTGTTGTTCCCATGCTTCCTTGGCGATATCCAACAGGCCCTGAGGGTGTCTGCCATAAAGCAGTTCGAAGGGCGAGAACCCAGTAGAGGCCTGGGGTACCTCTCGCACTGCGAACATGAGATAGGGCAGAAGCAGGTCCCAGTCCTTCCCATCTCTAGACACCACCCTTTTTAACATATTTTTTAAAGTTTGGTTAAACCTCTCGACAAGACCGTCCGTTTGCGGATGGTAAACGGACGTCCGCAATTGCTTTATACGCAATAATTTACACAGTTCCCTCATAACTTTGGACATAAAAGGGGTCCCTTGGTCTGTCAGAACCTCTTTTGGCAGGCCCACACGGGAAAACATTTCCATTAACTCTTTGGCAATGAGCTTAGCTGAGGTATGTCGCAGAGGCACCGCCTCCGGATACCGAGTGGCATAGTCGAGAACTACCAAAATGTGTTGGTGGCCCCGGGCAGACTTTGGTACAGGCCCAATTAGATCCATAGCGATTCGCTCAAACGGGACCTCAATAATTGGAAGAGGTACCAGAGGACTACGGAAATGTGGCTGGGGGCTATTTATCTGACAGGTGGGACAGGACTTACAATAATTCTCTACCTCCTTGAACACACTGGGCCAATAAAACCGCTGCAGTATGCGGTCCTGGGTTTTCTGCCACCCCAAGTGTCCCCCAAGAACATGTTGGTGGGCAAGCTCCATGACAAGCTTGCGGTGCGCTGTGGGCACCACCAACTGTTCAACAGGTTCACCCGGATTTGGTTCACCCGATATAACATTTCTTGGTGAACAACAAAGCGGGAAATATTACCTCAGCCCCTGGTCTCTGGGGTTTACCATCAATTTCCAGCACATTCTCCCAGGCCCTGGTTAGGGTTTGGTCCCGGTGTTGGGCAGTCCCAAAATTATCTCCGGAGACGTGGAGGTCTGCCAACTCAGGTCCTGGTGGCAAGTCCTCCATGTCTCCCACCATTACACTCAGTGGGGGTGCCTCCCCTCTATCACAGAAGTGGTGGTCACCCCTACCGCAGGCCCTTCGGACTCGGGCTCCCAGGGCTCTGGCCTCCCACTGGAACCAGGCCACTCAGCTAGGGTTACCCCTGTCTCAGGGCTATTAGTCACTTTCACCTCAGGCCATAGTGACGGAAAACCAGGAAGTCTCTCCCAATTATTAGTTCATAGGGTAGCTTTGAGGAGATCGCCACTTCACAAGTCCATGTGCCGGCCGCCGTGGACAGAGACATTACAGCAGTGGGATAGTCCTTTAAGTCTCCGTGTATGCACACCACACCAACTTTCCGGCCCGTATACTGGGTGGGCTGTACCAGGGCAGCACTTACCAGGGTTACTAGGCTCCCTGAGTCCAACAGCGCCACTGCCAGGTTATCCCCGACTTGCACCTGGCACAGATGACGATTGTCTATTGTCTCGGGGTGCCGGTCGCACACAGTCTCCGGGCATACATGGAAGCCCGGTACCCATAATTAACCTCCATGGGTTCTCCCCACTGTGGACAGTCGGCCCTTACGTGGCCAGGCTCGTGACACCGCCAGCAGACTATCGGGGCCGGGTCTACAGGGGTACACGCCGAGCCGGTTTCTCGGGTACCAGTCGCCGGGACTGGATGGGAGTCCTCCGGGTTTGACCGGCCCCCTCCCAACAACACCCCCTTTCAAGTTTTGGGTGGCCTCATAGCGCTCCACCAGGTCGACCATTTCTAGGGCATTGGTGGGTGATACCTGGCCGATCCAGTGCTGAAGGGGGTAAGGCAAGGCCCTCCAGAACATGTCAGCCAGCAGACGGTCCAGCATAGCAGTCGGACTTAGAATGTCAGGTTGCAGCCATTTTTGCAACCTGTGCAGCAACTCATAGTACTGCGGCCTGGCGGGTTCAGCCGCTTTAAAGTCCCACTGGTGGACCCGCTGAGCCCGGACCAACACATTTACCCCCAGTCTGGCCAGGATCTCCCCTTCACCGTGGGATAATCAGCAGCCTGGTCATCTGCTAAATCAAAAAAAACTTGCTGGGGTCCGGATGCCAGGAACGGAGCAACCACCTCGGCCCACTGGTCACGGGGTAACTTTTCCCTCACGGCGACCTTCTCAAAGACCGCCAGGTATGTCTCAACGTCGTCTGAGGGGGTCATTTTTGGGACCGCCGCACGGACCGCTTTCCGGGCATCATGGACGTGGTGGGACGCTCCTGCGGCTTGTAACGCCATCACATGCTGTAGCAGTAGCTGGTTGGTCTCCCGCTGCTGCACGTTAGCCTCTATGAGAGCTTTCACCGCCGCCTCCATTTTGTCAGGGAACACAGGCTGCAACTTTGCCGGCCGAATATAGGACATCCAGTCGTTCCCAGAAAAAACAAACTTCGGCGTTCACGCCAGCCTCACTGCGCATGCCCGCATCCGACACCAAATGTGGGGAGTCGCTCTGGTAGACAGCGGTGCGGGTGCAGTATAGAGGCACAAGGGAGTCCAGAAGGTGCGGAAAACAGTGTTTTATTCACACTTGCATCAAATTAACAGCAGACAGTCACTTGGTGTTAAATCACACACACATCAGAAAACGAGTGGAAAACAAAAAGTCCAAACACAGGTTCCAATCACCTGGGAGGTTTGAGGTGCGGGGTCGCACCTGGCTGTCAGCCCAGCCGCAGGACAATCCACCGTCAGGCTTCCAGGAATAACCCCACTTGGCTGAGCTCCTTCCTCCAGGTCAGAGAGCTCCACAGCACTGTGATCAGCTCCAGGACAAACACTCTCACAGCTGCTGGTGCTGGCTGAGTTTTTAAACCCAGCCCAAAACCAGGACTGGGTCGTGGGGAGCAGCCACCCACCCTACACTTTAGCTGCTCCCGGTAAGAGCCGGCCTGGATCGGCTTTGCAGCCATGCTATTTAGCAAATGTGTCAGTAGCACTACCTGCTACTGACATCAACAAACGGCTCTTACCTCACCGAGGCTATGAACCTCGGTGACACGTACCTGCCATCTAGGACGGCACCCTGCACCTTACCACATCGTTCAGAGGATTGCTTTGAAACACATAGAAACCTAGAGTGATAACGCTCTTTGTAAGAAAAAAACTTTTTGCGGATTTTGTTACAGATATCTAGACTGCGGCGATGATCACAAATGTAACGGTTTAAAATGCACCATCTGCGGCGGGCAGGTTGACAAATTTGATGACCATGTTTGTTACATGCAGCCATACAACCCCAAAAAAATGACTGACAAGTACATCTTTTACAATTTTGAATGCATGCAAGAAACAGTCTTGCATATACCAAATTTCATTTACGCAACCACACTATATGGCCAAAACTCCTGGCATTTTAGCGGAAAATCCTGTACTCGTGACTTTGTGCGATTTTTTATTTTTTTTTTTGCCGACGGTAAGTTTTTGGATTACACGTTCATAGCTCACAACGCAGGACGTTACAACGCTTATTTTGTTTCACAGGAGTTGATTAATGAAAAATGTAAAATTAATATTATAAATCAAGGCGGTCGGTTAATGTGTGTGACTCTGAATGACCTAAAGATTAGATTCAAAAACTCGCTGAATTTCATGCCTATGAAGCTCAGCAAGATGCCCGAGCCTATGTGTTTTTCAGGCGCCAAGGGACACTTCCCGCATTTTTTCAATACGTCAGAAAATCAAAACTACATAGGCGTCCTACCGTCCGCTCGGTATTACGGCATCGATTACATGATGCCCGGTGAGAAAAAGAATTCACGGTTTGGTATGAGAAACATAAAAATGACACCTTTAATTTTCAGGAAGAGTTAAAAGCCTACTGTAAGCAGGATCTTGAGGTTTTGAGAAGGGCTTGTGAGTGTTACAGGGACACGATTATGGCCATGACGGAAAAAAAAGTTCTGCAATACATTAAACGTGAAAAGAAATATAGAACGGTCACTAAATGTATTGATCCGTTCCAACTTATCACATTGGCATCCGTGTGCATGGCTATGTACCGGTTTAAATTTCTACCCAAAAATACCATAGCGATTGTCCCTGCAGATAATTACCACAAGACCCAGAAACGATTTTCAACACCCGCTATACAGTGGCTTGTGTACACTGAACATGCTGAGGGCATTGCTATACAACACGCGTTAAAGGGCGGTGAAAAAAAGGTCGGTAAATATTTTTTGGACGGGTATGCGTTTGTTAACGGTAAACACACTGCTTTTGAATTTCAGGGCTGTTTTTATCACGGGTGTCCTGTGTGCTATAACGAGCATGACAGCAACGAGCTTACTAAATCTTCCTACAGGCAGCTGTACCAATCTTTCCTAGTCAGGAAAAGCCGACTACAGCGACAAGGATTTACGGTCTGTGTCCTGTGGGAATACGAGTGGCGGGAAATGATTGCAAACGACTCGGGGGTCAAAGACTTTCTGATTAAAATGAAATTCCCGACTCCTTTGGTTCCTCGTGACACGCATTACAGCGGTCGCACTAACCCCATTAAACTTTATCACAAGGTGCAGCCCGATAAAAACAGTGCATTATTACGATTTACGAGTCTGTACCCTTTTGTTAATAAAACTAAGACTTACCCTGTAGGAAACCCAAAAATCATTTATGATCATTTTGGTTACATCAAAAAATACTTTGGCATTGCCAAAGTTAAAGTGTACCCACTGTGGTAAGGTGCAGGGTGCCGTCGTGGATGGCAGGTACGTGTCACCGAGGTTCATAGCCTCGGTGAGGTAAGAGCCATTTTGTTGATGTCAGCAGCAGGTAGTGCTACTGACACAGTTGCTAAATAGCATGGCTGCAAAGCCGATCCGAGCCGGCTCTTACCGGGAGCAGCTAAAGTGTAGGGTGGGTGGCTGCTCCCCATGACCCAGTCCTGGTTTTGGGCTGGGTTTAAAACACAGCCAGCACCAGCAGCTGGGGGTGATTATCCTGGAGCTGCTGTTAGTGCTGTGGAGCTCTCTGGGCTGGAAGCAAGAGCCCAGCAAGGAGAAGTGCAGTCGGCCTGGAAGCCTGAGGTGGATTGTCTTGCGGCTGGGCTGACAGCCAGGTGCGAACCCGCACCTAAACCTCCTAGGTGATTGGAACCTGTATTGGACTGTTTTGTTTTGCCTCACGTTTTCTGCTGTGTGTGAGTTAACACCAAGTGACTGTTTGCTGTTTATTTTGTGCAAGTGTGAATTAAACACTGTTTGCTGCACTTTCTGGACTCCCTTTTGCCTCTGTACTGCACCCGCACCGCTATCTACCAGAGCGACTCCCCACATTTGGTGTCGGATGCGGGCATGCGCAGTGAGGCTGGCGTGAACGCCGAAGTTTTTTTGTTTTGCTGGGCACGAGTGCATGGAATATATTAAACCAGCAAAGTTACAAGCAGGAATTTCTGGCAACATGGAGGCTGCTGTGAAAGCTCTCATAGATGCTAACGTGCAGCAGCGGGAGACCAATCAGCTACTGTTACAGCACGTGATGGCGTTACAAGCTGCAGGAGCGTCCCACCACGACCATGATGCCCGGAAAGCGGTCCGTGCGGCGATCCCAAAGATGACCCCCTCGGACGATGTTGAGACATATCTGGCGGTCTTTGAAAAGGTGGCCGTGAGGGAGAAGTTACCCCGTGACCAGTGTGCCGAGGTGGTCGCTCCGTTTCTGGCATCCGGACCCCAGCAGGTTTTTTTTGATTTAGCGGATGACCAGGCTGCTGACTACCCAACGGTGAAGGGGGAGATCCTGGCCAGGCTGGGAATAAACGTGTTGGTCCGGGCTCAGCGGGTCCACCAGTGGGACTTTAAAGCGGCTGAACCCGCCAGGCCGCAGTACTATGAGTTGCTGCACAGGTTGCAAAAATGGCTGCAGCCTGATATTCTAAGTCCGACTGCTATGCTGGACCATTTGTTGGCTGACATGTTCTGGAGGGCCTTGCCTTACCCCCTTCAGCACTGGATCGGCCAGGTATCACCCGCTAATGCCCTAGAAATGGTCGATCTGGTGGAGCGCTATGAGGCCACCAAAACCTGCAAGGGGTGTTGTTGGGAAGGGGCCGGTCAAACCTCGGAGGTCTCCCATCCAGTCCCGACGTCTGATACCTGAGAGACCTGTTCGGGTGTGCCCCTGTGGACCCGGCTCCGATTGTCTGCTGGCGGTGTCAGGAGCCTGGCCACGTAAGGGCCGACTGTCCACACCGGGAGAACCCATGGAGACTAATTATGGGTACCGGGCTTCCATGTATGCCCGGAGACTGTGTGCAACCGGCACCCCCGAGACAATAGACAATCGTCACCTGTGCCAGGTGCAAGTGGGTGATAATCTGGCAGTGGCGCTGCTGGCTCAGGGAGCCTAGTAACCCTGGTAAGTGCTGCCCTGGTACAGCCCTCCCAGTATACGGGCCGGAAAGTTGGTGTGGTGTGCATACATGGAGACTTAAAGGACTATCCCACTGCCGTAATGTCTCTGTCCACGGTGGCCGGCACATGGACTTGTGAAGTGGCGATCTCCACAAAGCTACCTTATGAACTAATAATTGGGAGAGACTTCCCTGGTTTTCCGTCCCTATGGCCTGAGATGAAAGTGACTAATAGCCATGAGACAGGGGTAACCCTAGCAGAGTGGCCTGGTTCCAGTGGGAGGCCAGAGCCCTGGGAGCCAGAGTCCGAAGGACCTGCGGTAGGAATGACCACCACTTCTGTAGTAGAGGGGGAGACAACCCCACTGAGTGTAATGGTGGGAGACATGGAGGACTTGCCACCAGGACCTGAGTTGGCAGACCTCCACGTCTCCGGAGACAATTTTGGGACCGCCCAACACCGGGACCAAACCCTAACCAGGGCCTGGGAGAATGTGGTAGAAATTGATGGTAAACCCCAGAAACCAGGGGCTGAGTTAATATTTCCCCGCTTTGTTGTTCACCAAGAAATGTTATATCGGGTGAACCAAATCCGGGGTGAACCTGTTGAACAGTTGGTGGTGCCCACAGCGTATCGCAAGCTTGTCATGGAGCTTGCCCACCAACATGTTCTTGGGGGACACTTGGGGTGGCAGAAAACCCAAGACTGCATACTGCAGCGGTTTTATTGGCCTGGTGTGTTTAAGGAGGTAGAAGAATATTGTAAATCTTGTCCAACCTGTCAGGTAAATAGCCCCCAGCCACATTTCCCTAGTCCCCTTGTACCTCTTCCAATTATTGAGGTCCCGTTTGAGCGTATCGCTATGGATCTAATCGGGCCTGTACCAAAGTCTGCCAGGGGCCACCAACACATTCTGGTAGTTCTCGACTATGCCACTCGGTATCCGGAGGCGGTGCCTCTGCGACATACCTCAGCTAAGCTCATTGCCAAAGAATTAATGGAAATGTTTTCCCGTGTGGGCCTGCCAAAAGAGGTTCTGACAGACTAAGGGACCCCTTTTATGTCCAAAGTTATGAGGGAACTGTGTAAATTATTGCGTATAAAGCAATTGCGGATGTCCGTTTACCATCCGTAAACGGACGGTCTTGTCGAAAGGTTTAACCAACCTCTAAAAAATATGTTAAAAAGGTTGGTGTCTAGAAATGGGAAGGACTGGGACCTGCTTCTGCCCTATCTCATGTTCGCCGTGCGAGAGGTGCCCCAGGCCTCTACTGGGTTCTCGCCCTTCGAACTGCTTTATGGCAGACACCCTCGGGGCCTGTTGGATATCGCCAAGGAAGCGTGGGAACAACAGCCTGTCCCCCACAAAAGTGTCATTGAGTATGTCACCCAGATGCAGGACCGGATGGAAAGGGTGTTGCCGCTGGTCCGGGAGCATATGGAGGCAGCGCAACAAGCCCAGAGTAGGGTGTATAATCGTCAGGCTCGGGTACGGGACTTCAATCCGGGAGATCGGGTTTTGGTTCTGGTACCCACCCTTGACAGCAAGTTCCTAGCTAGGTGGCAGGGCCCCTATGAGGTGATTGAGAAGGTAGGGGAAGTAAATTACAAGGTACACCAGCCAGGCGGCGCAAGCCGGAGCAGGTGTACCACGTGAATTTACTAAAGCCGTGGAAGGATAGGAACACGGCCGACGACAACAGCCCCGGCCAGGGCTTCTAGGTGAAAAGGGTCCAGCCCCACAGTTCGAGGCCTGTGAAGCCGTAACCACGGTAAAATTGCAGACAGCCTGTCTTCCAAACAAGTTCAGGAAGTCAGGGAGTTCATCAGTCGGAACACGGATGTGTTCTCGGACCTCCCTGGCCGCACGTCTCTCATCCAACATGATATCGTCACTGAGCCTCAGGCCAAGATTCGGTTAAAACCATACCGGGTACCTGAGGCTCGGCGACGGGCCATCGCGGAGGAAGTGCAATTAATGTTGAAGCTCGATGTTATTGAGGAGTCGAAAAGTGAGTGGGCCAGTCCCATAGTCCTAATACCCAAGCCGGATGGGACGTTGCGGTTCTGCAACGATTTTCGCAAGTTAAATGAAGTGTCCAAGTTTGATGCGTATCCCATGCCCCGGGTAGACGAGCTTGTTGAGAATTTAGGACAAGCCCGTTATTTTTCTGTGCTGGACCTCACTAAAGGGTACTGGCAGGTACCCTTAACGGAGTCGGCCAAGGAAAAACGCTTTGTTACCCCGCAGGGCCTGTATCACTACAAGGTGTTACCCTTTGGCCTGCATGGCGCCCCGCCACCTTCCAAAGGTTAATGGACATAGTGCTGCGACCTTATCGTCGGTACGCCTCGGCCTACTTAGATGATGTAATCATCCACAGCACCGACTGGGAAAGCCATTTGCCCAAAGTGCAGGCGGTAGTGGATGCCCTGAGGAAAGCTGGACTAACCGCCAATCCAAAGAAGTGTGCGATTGGGTTGGAAGAGACCAAATATCTGGGATATGTCATTGGGCGGGGAGTCATCAAGCCTCAGGTAAATAAGGTAGAGGCAATACGGAGTTGGCCCCGACCAGTCACCACCAGGCAGGTAAAGTCGTTCCTGGGAATTGTGGGGTATTACATGAGGTTTGTGCCCCACTTTACCACTATCGCTTCGCCATTGACAGAATTGTTAAAGGGGCGTAAGACAGGGACGGTCCGTTGGAATGAGCAGGCAGAAAAGGCTTTCTCCGCCCTGAAATCGGCCCTGTGTGGGTCCCCGGTTTTGGTGACACCCGATTTCAAGAAGGAGTTCGTAGTCCAGACCGACGCCTCTGAGGTTGGCCTTGGTGCAGTACTATCGCAGGAAGTCAACGGGGAGGAGCATCCCGTGGTCTTCCTTAGCCGCAAGCTCACCCCAGCCGAGACCAGGTACAGCATAGTGGAGAGAGAGTGCCTGGCCATCAAGTGGGCACTCGAGGCCCTCCATTATTACCTCTTGGGCAGAAGCTTCCGCCTGGTGACCGACCACTCCCCACTCAAGTGGATGAGCCAGGCCAAAGAGAGGAATGCCCGGGTCACCAGGTGGTTTCTGTCTCTACAGAATTATAAATTCACGGTGGAGCACAGAGCGGGCCGGTTGTTGAGAAATGCAGACGCCCTCTCCCGGGTACACTGTTTTTCGTATGTCCACCCCCTCAGGGTTGAACAAAGGGGGGGGTATGTGGTAAGGTGCAGGGTGCTGTCGCGGATGGCAGGTACGTGTCACCGAGGTTCATAGCCTCGGTGAGGTAAGAGCCATTTTGTTGATGTCAGCAGCAGGTAGTGCTACTGACACAGTTGCTAAATAGCATGGCTGCAAAGCCGATCCGGGCCGGCTCTTACCGGGAGCAGCTAAAGTGTAGTGTGGGTGGCTGCTCCCCACGACCCAGTCCTGGTTTTGGGCTGGGTTTAAAACACAGCCAGCACCAGCAGCTGGGGGTGATTGTCCTGGAGCTGCTGTTAGTGCTGTGGAGCTCTCTGGGCTGGAAGCAAGAGCCCAGCAAGGAGGAGTGCAGTCGGCCTGGAAGCCTGAGGTGGATTGTCTTGCGGCTGGGCTGACAGCCAGGTGCGAACCCGCACCTAAACCTCCCAGGTGATTGGAACCTGTATTGGACTGTTTTGTTTTGCCTCACGTTTTCTGCTGTGTGTGAGTTAACACCAAGTGACTGTTTGCTGTTTATTTTGTGCAAGTGTGAATTAAACACTGTTTGCTGCACTTTCTGGACTCCCTTTTGCCTCTGTACTGCACCCGCACCGCTATCTACCAGAGCGACTCCCCACACCACCCAGAGATTTATTTTTCCCGGTCCTGCCTGTAAAGCTAAATAAAAAACTAATGTTTCCGCTATGCTACACATGCGCTTCGAACTGTCAGAAAGACATTTGCAGTCACACAGACGAAGAGCATTCACTGACCGGTACATGGTGCACCATAGAACTAGTTTAAGCTGTTGAAAAAGGTTACAAGATCGCCGAGATCTACGAGGTCTGGCATTTTCTGAACACAACAGACGATCTTTTCGCCCCGTACATCAAATTACACCTCAGAGATAAACAGGAGGCTTCCAGTTATCCCAGTTGGTGTAAAACGGATTCTGAAAAAACGTCTTACATAGAGTCATTTTTAAAAAAAAGATGTCCGCTTGCGATCTGATAAGATAGCTGTAAACCCCGCAAAAAGACAAATTTCTAAACTGTTCCTAAACTCTTTGTGGAGTAAGTTTGGACAGTGTTCTAACTTGTCACGTACCAGCATATTCACGGACCCTGACAAACTTTTCAAATGAGCTTTTTTGCCGTACTACAACCTCTCCGAGGTTAATTTCATCGATGACGATACGGCCATAGTCAATTGGTGCTATATGAAAGAGCGCTACACACACAACAAAAACACAAACATTTTTATAGCCTGTTTTACAACCGCCGATGCCAGACTCGAATTATACAAGCTCCTAGACAGATTGCAGGAACGTTGTCTTTATTACGACACAGACTCCGTCATATTCGTGAGTAAGGGATCTGAATGGACCCCGCCCTTGGGTGATTTTCTCGGTGAACTAACTAGTGAAATACCCGACAACGCCCACATTACCGAGTTTGTATTCGCAGGCCCAAAGACTTATGGATACAAAATCAACAACGGGAAAACCATATTGAAGGTTAAGGGTATAACACTCAATGTCGCTAACACAAGGCTTGTTAATTTTGACAGTTTAAAAGACCTTGTGTTGGATTACTCACACAACAACGACCCCGAGACGCAGAAAACAATTGGTATCGAACAAGATGGTTTTTTCAAAAATAGGACGCGCTTGACCATAGAGACAAGACCGTTACGTAAAACGCAAAAGTGCGTCTACACAAAAAGACAGCTGACAGCTGAATTTACAACGCTGCCTTTCGGCTATTAAACATGACTGCGCAATTTCAACACCCTTTTTCGTGTATTCTAGCAGGTCCTTCAAATTCCGGAAAGAGTTTTTTTTCTTAAAAAGTTATTACTACATGTGAATAAGTTAATGTCGCAGGTTATTACGTTGGCTCGTCAGATGTACCCTGGTAAAACACGTTTCTTTTTAGAAGCTTTTGAAGATGCTACACACAAGCCTTACGGCTATTTACTTGTAGATTTAAGATCTGACACGCCTGAGGACCTTCGACTCAGAACCGGTCTGTTCCCACCAGATCTGCCAGTGGCTTATGTGTGCAAAAAGAAGCTCTAAACTTAGGCATTTCACATCTTTACGCTTATTTTTGTTAGTGTCGCTGGTGCTGTAAAGATGTCAAGCAGGATCCGGCATAATTGGGATCTTTTAAAAGCATTAGTCAAAACAAATCTGAAGGCCCGAAAATCAATATTACGTAACGTCAAGCCGGAGCAGGTGTACCACGTGAATTTACTAAAGCCGTAGAAGGATAGGAACACGGCCGACGACAACAGCCCCCGGCCAGGGCTTCTAGGTGAAAAGGGTCCAGCCCCACAGTTCGAGGCCTGTGAAGCCGTAACCACGGTAAAAATTGCAGACAGCCTGTCTTCCAAACAAGTTCAGGAAGTCAGGGAGTTCATCAGTCGGAACACGGATGTGTTCTCGGACCTCCCTGGCCGCACGTCTCTCATCCAACATGATATCGTCACTGAGCCTCAGGCCAAGATTCGGTTAAAACCATACCGGGTACCTGAGGCTCGGCGACGGGCCATCGCGGAGGAAGTGCAATTAATGTTGAAGCTCGATGTTATTGAGGAGTCGAAAAGTGAGTGGGCCAGTCCCATAGTCCTAATACCCAAGCCGGATGGGACGTTGCGGTTCTGCAACGATTTTCGCAAGTTAAATGAAGTGTCCAAGTTTGATGCGTATCCCATGCCCCGGGTAGACGAGCTTGTTGAGAATTTAGGACAAGCCCGTTATTTTTCTGTGCTGGACCTCACTAAAGGGTACTGGCAGGTACCCTTAACGGAGTCGGCCAAGGAAAAACGCTTTTGTTACCTCGCAGGGCCTGTATCACTACAAGGTGTTACCCTTTGGCCTGCATGGCGCCCCGCCACCTTCCAAAGGTTAATGGACATAGTGCTGCGACCTTATCGTCGGTACGCCTCGGCCTACTTAGATGATGTAATCATCCACAGCACCGACTGGGAAAGCCATTTGCCCAAAGTGCAGGCGGTAGTGGATGCCCTGAGGAAAGCTGGACTAACCGCCAATCCAAAGAAGTGTGCGATTGGGTTGGAAGAGACCAAATATCTGGGATATGTCATTGGGCGGGGAGTCATCAAGCCTCAGGTAAATAAGGTAGAGGCAATACGGAGTTGGCCCCGACCAGTCACCACCAGGCAGGTAAAGTCGTTCCTGGGAATTGTGGGGTAAAACATGAGGTTTGTGCCCCACTTTACCACTATCGCTTCGCCATTGACAGAATTGTTAAAGGGGCGTAAGACAGGGACGGTCCGTTGGAATGAGCAGGCAGAAAAGGCTTTCTCCGCCTTGAAATCGGCCCTGTGTGGGTCCCCGGTTTTGGTGACACCCGATTTCAAGAAGGAGTTCGTAGTCCAGACCGACGCCTCTGAGGTTGGCCTTGGTGCGGTACTATCGCAGGAAGTCAACGGGGAGGAGCATCCCGTGGTCTTCCTTAGCCGCAAGCTCACCCCAGCCGAGACCAGGTACAGCATAGTGGAGAGAGAGTGCCTGGCCATCAAGTGGGCACTCGAGGCCCTCCATTATTACCTCTTGGGCAGAAGCTTCCGCCTGGTGACCGACCACTCCCCACTCAAGTGGATGAGCCAGGCCAAAGAGAGGAATGCCCGGGTCACCAGGTGGTTTCTGTCTCTACAGAATTATAAATTCACGGTGGAGCACAGAGCGGGCCGGTTGTTGAGAAATGCAGACGCCCTCTCCCGGGTACACTGTTTTTCGTATGTCCACCCCCTCAGGGTTGAACAAAGGGGGGGGTATGTGGTAAGGTGCAGGGTGCTGTCGCGGATGGCAGGTACGTGTCACCGAGGTTCATAGCCTCGGTGAGGTAAGAGCCATTTTGTTGATGTCAACAGCAGGTAGTGCTACTGACACAGTTGCTAAATAGCATGGCTGCAAAGCCGATCCGGGCCGGCTCTTACCGGGAGCAGCTAAAGTGTAGGGTGGGTGGCTGCTCCCCACGACCCAGTCCTGGTTTTGGGCTGGGTTTAAAACACAGCCAGCACCAGCAGCTGGGGGTGATTGTCCTGGAGCTGCTGTTAGTGCTGTGGAGCTCTCTGGGCTGGAAGCAAGAGCCCAGCAAGGAGGAGTGCAGTCGGCCTGGAAGCCTGAGGTGGATTGTCTTGCGGCTGGGCTGACAGCCAGGTGCGAACCCGCACCTAAACCTCCCAGGTGATTGGAACCTGTATTGGACTGTTTTGTTTTGCCTCACGTTTTCTGCTGTGTGTGAGTTAACACCAAGTGACTGTTTGCTGTTTATTTTGTGCAAGTGTTAATTAAACACTGTTTGCTGCACTTTCTGGACTCCCTTTTGCCTCTGTACTGCACCCGCACCGCTATCTACCAGAGCGACTCCCCACACCACCCAGAGATTTATTTTTCCCGGTCCTGCCTGTAAAGCTAAATAAAAAACTAATGTTTCCGCTATGCTACACATGCGCTTCGAACTGTCAGAAAGACATTTGCAGTCACACAGACGAAGAGCGTTCACTGACCGGTACATGGTGCACCATAGAACTAGTTTAAGCTGTTGAAAAAGGTTACAAGATCGCCGAGATCTACGAGGTCTGGCATTTTCTAAACACAACAGACGATCTTTTCGCCCCGTACATCAAATTACACCTCAGAGATAAACTGGAGGCTTCCAGTTATCCCAGCTGGTGTAAAACGGATTCTGAAAAAACGTCTTACATAGAGTCATTTTAAAAAAAAAGAAGATGTCCGCTTGCGATCTGATAAGATAGCTGTAAACCCCGCAAAAAGACAAATTTCTAAACTGTTCCTAAACTCTTTGTGGGGTAAGTTTGGACAGTGTTCTAACTTGTCACGTACCAGCATATTCACGGACCCTGACAAACTTTTCAAATGAGCTTTTTTGCCGTACTACAACCTCTCCGAGGTTAATTTCATCGATGACGATACGGCCATAGTCAATTGGTGCTATATAAAAGAGCGCTACACACACAACAAAAACACAAACATTTTTATAGCCTGTTTTACAACCGCCGATGCCAGACTCGAATTATACAAGCTCCTAGACAGATTGCAGGAACGTTGTCTTTATTACGACACAGACTCCGTCATATTCGTGAGTAAGGGATCTGAATGGACCCCGCCCTTGGGTGATTTTCTCGGTGAACTAACTAGTGAAATACCCGACAACGCCCACATTACCGAGTTTGTATTCGCAGGCCCAAAGACTTATGGATACAAAATCAACAACGGGAAAACCATATTGAAGGTTAAGGGTATAACACTCAATGTCGCTAACACAAGGCTTGTTAATTTTGACAGTTTAAAAGACCTTGTGTTGGATTACTCACACAACAATGACCCCGAGACGCAGAAAACAATTGGTATCGAACAAGATGGTTTTTTCAAAAATAGGACGCGCTTGACCATAGAGACAAGACCGTTACGTAAAACGCAAAAGTGCGTCTACACAAAAAGACAGCTGACAGCTGTATTTACAACGCTGCCTTTCGGCTATTAAACACGACTGCGCAATTTCAACACCCTTTTTCGTGTATTCTAGCAGGTCCTTCAAATTCCGGAAAGAGTTTTTTTTCTTAAAAAGTTATTACTACATGTGAATAAGTTAATGTCGCAGGTTATTACGTTGGCTCGTCAGATGTACCCTGGTAAAACACGTTTCTTTTTAGAAGCTTTTGAAGATGCTACACACAAGCCTTACGGCTATTTACTTGTAGATTTAAGATCTGACACGCCTGAGGACCTTCGACTCAGAACCGGTCTGTTCCCACCAGATCTGCCAGTGGCTTATGTGTGCAAAAAGAAGCTCTAAACTTAGGCATTTCACATCTTTACACTTATTTTTGTTAGTGTCGCTGGTGCTGTAAAGATGTCAAGCAGGATCCGGCATAATTGGGATCTTTTAAAAGCATTAGTCAAAACAAATCTGAAGGCCCGAAAATCAATATTACGTAACGTCAGTAATGATTTGATATCGGCTATTGGCGAGATCGCTCTCAACATCCTTAAAGGAAAGATCCCTCTTAAAGAGCGCCAAAAAAATATATTGAAAAAATGGCATAGGGCTATAAAGAAATTAAGCGATAAAAAGTACTCCATTAAAGGAAAGAGTGCATTGTGAACCAGAGCGGTGGTTTTATAGGAGCTTTGCTTGGCTTTGCAATACCTTTAATCACTAGCCTGATAGCTAATACAGCCGGTGGTTCATAATGCAGTATGCCGAGAAAATGTTCCTGGTTTCCAAAAATAAATTGGACAGGCTTAAAAAAAACATCTGTAGATGCAACAGATATATGCCAAACCGCCATACAACGATTAGATGACGAGATTAGCGAAATACTACACAGAAATGACCTTTCAGATAATGAAAAAATTACTTTTGCATAAGTAATAAAGAGGGGGGGCCATACATACTAATAGAGAGCCCCTCTATTAGTAATGTATGGCCCCCTCTTTGTTATTGAGGGGGCCGTTATATGACTAAGAGGGGGGGGCCGTTATATGACTAAGAGGGGGGGCGTTATATGACTAAGAGGGGGGGCGTTATATGACTAAGGGGGGGGCGTTATATGACTAAGGGGGGGGGCGTTATATGACTAAGGGGGGGCGTTATATGACTTATAGAGGGGGGGGCCGTTATATGACTAAGAGGGGGGCCGTTATATGACTAATAGAGGGGGCCGTTATATGACTAATAGAGGGGCACAAGAGGGGTCAGTCAGCACGTCCCTGTATGCAGGTGCACGTAGCTATGGCAAAATACACAAACACAGAAATGCAACAGCATTCTGCCCTACCTCTATGCTAGAAGCTATCAGAGGACGTTAGTGTACATTTTGATCAAAAGTAATAAGCCACTCGCCACGCCAAGGCCGCCTCTATGAGTGGTCCAAACCTAAATCCTACCTATTATGGGCCATGACAGCCACATAAAATCCAGGGAGTGCGGGCCCAGCATGCATGCTAGGATCCACCGTGCTTATTAACCCTTTTTGGTGCCATAACAGCCTCCATTAAATCCAGGGATGTAGGTACCAACATGCATGGTGAGCCCACTGTGTACTCTTCCTGGAGCCAGTGGGCTCAACATGCATGTGTTGAAGGGTGGCCATTACATGACTAATAGAGGGGGGGGACATTACATGACTAATAGAGGGGGGGGCATTACATGACTAATAGAGGGGGGCATTACATGACTAATAGAGGGGGGGGCATTACATGACTAATAGGGGGGGGGCCTATTACATGACTAATAGGGGGGGGGCTATTACATGACTAATAGAGGGGGCTATTACATTAATAATAAAGAGGGTGCCCATTATAATATACAGGGAGAATAATATTATGGGGAATGGGGGTCTATCTGTATGGCTCTAGCTCAGTATTGGGGTCAGCAAGATGACAGTGTTGAGGCAGCAGGAGTAAGAGGACAACGATAGTAAAAGTGAGTAACCTATCTTTTTTTTCTATGAAACTCTGCAGAGACGAAAAGGGACTGAAAGAAGGTGTCTTGGCGGTCTTATCTCCCAATGAAGATGCTGAGGAAAGTCTACATTACAGGAGATGTCACTGGATGTATGAGGTATGTGCTGCTGTATTCTACTGTATATAGTAATGGCCATCCACATATCTGTTTTACGGTAGGGTTTTTTGGGGGGGGGGGGATATAGAATTTTGCCCACTCTGCTGCACCCTGGCCCCAGACTTCAGGTCACACTGTACGTGTTCTGAATTCTTGGGCCTCCCATCTACTACATTATCTGTACTTATGGAGTTATCACTGTGTTTTTTGTAGTGTCACATAGGACTGCAGGTGATCAACTACATTATCTGTTAAAAGGGGCGTGCCCACAGGGTGGGGGTTTGCTAGGCGCAAATTTTTGTCTTGCCCCTGGTGCTGGCAACACACACTACGCCACTGCGTATGTCTGTCACGTCTACAGACTCGATGTAAATCCTGTCACGACTTCGGGCATGCAAGTACGTCTGTCTCGAAAAAATATTAAAAATACTGGCGAATCTAGTACATACATAGATTCCATCTCAGCAAGACACACGCGTTTCAGGACACATGACCTATCATCAGCTCAATTTTTAGTTCCCATTCTTAATGCAGGTGTAATCATAACTGTGGTGGTATAGCATTCACTTCTACATTGGGTTAGTGGTTCACCATGTTATTTTCCCGGGGTCAGTTGACAAACCACTTGTCACTTTCAGATGGAACCCTCTCAGGACAGCAATCCTCAAAGTTCAGCATCATCACAGGGAAGTGTGGACCTGCAATCTGAACGAGAGACTGCCCCTTCCCTGAGATCGTGGACGGTGCCCAGACTCACAGCAGAGTTGTCGAAGAGGGGGATACTGTACCCAGCATCTGCCCGGAAGGCTGAACTATTCTGTCTCCTTAACTCAGAGACTGCAGGCCCTAACTTGGAATCGGTCTCAATGGGCACCATTCAGACCTCCTTAACCCAACTCCACGCTGCAATTAACAGCATGGCGTCTTCCTTGTCTAGTTTCCAGACTAGACTGGAGGCGGTTGAGAGTAGCGCGTCTACTTCCAGTGCAGGTACTCAACAACCGACTGTCCCAGCAACCCCTGTATCCAGCAATACAAGTTCGTCAATTAGCTATCCGAATATAGCTCCTTCGCACTTTATTCCGGCCAATTTAAGGAAAGACATATTAGATGGTAAGGACGTTAATCTGGCTTCTTTACTTATCGCCACCCGATGAAGTGCCGGATAATAAAACTATCGCTTGCGGTGAAGTTTCTGTGATCTTGAAATCCAGGGACACCAGATTAAATAGGAAGCTCTGTATCACGGAATTTGTTCTTGCATTTAGTCTATATAGGGACGTTGTATGCTCTGTAGCTCCCAATCGTAGAGAGGAACTTGATCTATATTTATATAAAGTAGTTGATCTAGGTCACAAATACAGAGGTTATGCCTTCTATGAATATCACTGTTCTTTTTCAGCTAAAGCAGCAGCCATGTTAGCCCAATTCCAGGACACTCTCGACTGGTCAGTAATTGATACTGAATTATTTTGTCGGCATTTTTCTGGTCTGAAAGCTCTGTCATGTATTAATTACGGTTCGTATTCCCATACGGCCGGTTGGTGTGCCGCTAATAGCCTACCGTCAACCAGTACACAACCCAGAAACACGCCCGACATTTCTCTAGGGAAGATGGTCTCAGGGTTAGACAAACTAGGACGGCCTATCAAATATTTGGGAAAGTCCCAAATATGCAATAACTTTAATGCTTTAGCTTGTTTCTATAGTCAGTGCAGACTACTACATCTTTGCGTAGTTTGCTTCAGGGCACACCCTAGAACAGCATGCCCACAGAGAGGATCCAATCCACCATGACTAGGCCAGGTTAATAGAGAATTGCTCGCCATTTATTTGTCAGGTCACCCCCAGCCAGAATGGGTTAAGTTCATCATAGAAGGTTTCAGGTCCGGGTTTCATACAGGTCAGATAGCCTTGCCATAAACCTCCTATGAATGTAAAAATTTACAATCTGCTAGCAAGGACCCGCAGTCGGTCTCACAGCTGATAAAGGCAGAATTGGAGAAAGGTTTTCTAATAGGTCACTTCAGTCAGCCTCAATTTGAGAATTGGAGAATTAACCCCATTGGTATAGTGTCTGGCAAATTGACTAATAAAAAACATCTCATATATGACTTGTCAGCTCCGCATTCTTTAGCCATCCCTAGTCTTAACTCATTAATACCTTGTGAAGAATTTGCTATGTGATATTCTTCTATAGACAAAGCCATACAAGTAATTCTGTCACTGGGTGAGCAAGCATGGCTTTCCAAGGCAGATATTAAAGATGCCTTCAAACTATTGCCAATACATCTTTTGTGGAGATGGCATGGTATCAAATAGCGAGGGTCATATTATTTTGCCAACAAGCTCACCTTCGGGTCCAAATCAAGCCTGTGGTTATTTGACCAATTCGCTAAAAGTCTACACTGGGTCCTCGAGAATACATTTAATGCATACCACGTAATCCATTACCTGGATGATTTTCTCCTAATTGAACCAGTCTCGCATTCCAGGTGATCTAGGAATATTACGCAGGGTATTTACGGAACTCAGAGTACTAGTAGCAGAAAATAAAATTGACGGTCCCAGTAATGTTTTGAGCTTCTTAGGTGTGCAGTTAGACACAGTGAAATTACAGGCGAGCTTACCCGTGGATAAGTTGTTATGAATTAAGGAAGCAGTGCACAGGACCGTCAGCCCATTGTAAAATTACTACTAGGGCCCAACTTCAGAGTCTTCTAGGAATGCTGAACTTTGCAATGTGGATAATTCCACAAGGAAGATCTTTTATTTCCAGATTGCTTAGATTACTGCATTCAGCCTAAGACCATGACAGCATCATTCAATTAGACAAACCAGCAGTCGCAGATTTAGTCATGTGGGACACATTTTTAACCCACTGGAACGGAGTGTCATTTTTTGTCCCTCTGGTGTCCAGTAAGTTACCTATTATTCATACAGACGCCTCGCCGTTAGTGGGATTCGCAGCTATATATGGAAGTCACTGGTTGGCTAGTTCTTGGCCGTCTGAAGTAGCAGACATTCCAGACTTCTCTCAGTCTTCTCCCTTGTTCGAAGTTTACCCTATAGTTGCAGCAGCAGTGGCATGGGGTAAGTCATGGCAGAATCAAACAGTACTGTTCTTAACAGATAATGCAGTCACCACAGACCTTCTTAACAAAGGCAGATCCACCTCCAGCGAAGTAATGTCCTTAGTAAGGAGACTAGTACGGATAGCATTACAGTGTAACTTCCATTTCGAGTGTGTACACATCTGGCAAACAAAATACAGCAGCAGACGCCTTGTCCAGGCTTAACTTAAACTTTTTTCCAGATCTCCCCCGAAGCAGACCAACTGCAGACACCAACGCCACACCACAAACTGCTGTTCATGGACTGATTGCACACTTGGTAACTGCCAGGTCACTGATCAACAAATCGTTTAATACACTGAGAAATTACAACACAGCCTGGGCTAGGTTCATCAAACTCAAGGAAACATACCCTCGATCTGATTTAGGGGACATTTCTTATATACTTGCATTTGTTGCTTTTTGCCACACTGATCTTAAGCTATCATGCAATACCATTAAAGTATACTTAGCAGGCATCCAACATCATTGGTATCTTCTATATCCCGATAAGCCGTCCTTGTTCTCTGCATATCCTGTTAAGGCAATATTGAACAGCCTTCAAGATACCACTTCAAAACCAAAAATCAAACGACAACCTCTTACAGGGCCAATGTTCCGAGATTTATCTAATATGTTAGATAGGGAACCTTTTGGCTGCTATACTAGCCTATTAATTAAAACGGCATTATACCTAAGCTTTTACGGGTTTCTAAGACCAGGTGAATTTACCTGTGCAGCCTCATCTACCTTGGTTATTAGGAAAGAACATTTCAAATGGGCAGGCAACAAGTTCTTCCTCACCTTAGTACGTTCTAAAACCTCACGGCCAGGCTAGTTGGTAGAAATCAGCTACTTCCTGACTAATAATGAATGGTGTCCAGTAGCTCTTCTGTTTAGATGGTTGGATGTTAATAACTGCCCCAGCTGATTCCCCCTTATTGACACATGAGGCAGCTCCTCTCAGTATCCAAACCTTTCTTAAATACGTCCGCACTCTACTGTCATCACTCGGGGTCAACTCCCCCCTTGACAATAACTGGTCATTCTATCAGAATAGGGGCTGCTTCCGCGGCATCCAAGAATAATATACCTGTCCACATTATCAAGAGATTGGGTAGATGGAAATCTTAATGCTATGCCAGATATATTCCCGATCCTTGTGTAGAAATGTCTCAGGCTTTTTAGCAATTGTTATATTGAAGATAACGTATTAAACACATGCAAATATTTTGCACGTATTTGTCTGTCTTTTTGGCCCACTTTAGGCTGCCCTAACAAATAGCAGTCCCGCCACACTTCCACTGCTGTTATTAGGTACATGTACTCGCTCGGATAGCTGTACTGAACACAAATAAACTTTTCTAGGAAACCTTCCACAATGGTTCCTTTCTAGCAATACACTACAGGGGACAGCCCTGGTCCTTCAGTGTTCTGGTGCAGATGTCAAGGCTGTCGTTCTACTGAAAAAGGAGCTGGGACAGTGGAATGGGGAGCTGTTGGATATGGTTCTCTAGACCAGAACTACTGTAGCAGGAAGTTCTTCCAGGCTAAATACCATAGACCAACCTACTAACATTACCTAGCCTTTTTGCCAACTCTATTTGTAGGCCCAATAATCCTCCAAAAAGTCATTTTTAACAGGCTAGAACATTTAACTGTGTTAGCACAAAGTTCATTCATGGAAACGTTTTAAATACAGTAGTTATGACTTTTAACAGGTATTCCAGTTGTTTGAAGTTATCCACTATCCACAGGATAGGGGATAACTATTAGATCGATGGGGGTCCTACCACTAGGACCACCACCGATCACGAGAACAGGTGCCCTGTACCCCCTGCAGCCCTCTGAAATGAACAGAGCGTCCGGTCGCACATTAGTGTGGCCGCTCCATTAATTGCTATGGGAGTTTCAGAGCTAGCCAAATACAGCATTTGGCTATCTTCAGAACTCCCATAAAAATGGGAATTCTGGATGTGCGACCGGCCGCTCCCTTCATTTCAAGGGGGTTCCAGGGGGTATGGGACACCCGTTCTTGTGATAGGTAAGGGTCCCAGCGGTAGGACCCCCACCGATCTAATAGTTATTCCCTGTCCTGTGGAATACTTAAGCTGTTAGAAATGAATGGAGAAACACAGATAATATGCCATTGCTTTAGTCAGTTTATTAGAAGCTTTAGTTATTGATTATGAAACATACTGAGCAAAAGCTATGAAAAAATTACAATAAATCTTCAGTAATAAATGTTGTATCCTCTAATCCACTGTGATGAGTCTTTGCAGCTGCAGAAATCAATGAAATATGTAGACAATGTGCGATTGCATAAGCTTTAGTTATTGATTATGAAATATACTGAGCAAAAGCTATGAGACGACCACAATAGATCTTCAGTATTAAAGTTTGCATCCTTTAGTCCACTGCGATAAGTTTTTGCCCTTACAGTGCTTTTTCCATGCAACCCTGTAGAAGAAATAGGTTTATTATGATTTTTAATTTCTCTTGATTATATAGCGCTGACATATTCCGCAGAGCTTTACAGACATTAACATCACACTGTCCCCAATGGGGATCATAACCTAAGTTCCCCATCTGTATGTCTTTGTAGTCTGGGAGAAAACGGGAGTACTTGGAGGAAACCCACACAAACACAGGGAGAACATATAAACTTTATTGTGTGCATATTTGGATCTATTAACTTCATTGATTTATAGAGCTAAAATAGAAAAAACTAAGATTTTATTAGGATCTGTTTAAAACATTAATATGTAATGGCTATCTGCCTGTTATAATCATATTACTCTGGGGGTGGGGGGCCTCCACAATATCGAACACACAGCCTAAGTCCTCCCAAATGGAAACAAAAAATACTAATCCCTGAAGGGGAAAAGAGGGGTAGTGATAAAACTAAAACGTAACTTTTAATGCTTTAGTATATAAAATATGCGCCAAGAATATAAGTGAAAAACTATTCAGGTGAAAACAAAGCTACTGGGCCCTTGGCCAAACACCAGGCTCAAAGAGCTCGGATAGTCAGCAGACCACCGAGACATGCAATGTGACATAGAGACATATCAATATGATGTAACCAAGACAATGACATGGAACATGCTCACCAGATCCTCAATGTGGTCAATTAGGGAGGAAGCGGTGGACCAATGAGATACTGCATGTGAGGTGCTGCATGCCACTGATATGGTGCGTGTAGCTACACGTAGTCACCGGCACTGTAATAATGGTAGTGCGGCCGCCGCATACCTCTCCTTTATGTATAGATGACCACACTTATGTACAGATACGCACAGATGTGTAAACGGATTTTGGATGACAAAACATGCTATAGAAGATTAGATAGCAGTCCCACTGATGTCTTCAAAATGGGATTGGCACAGATTTTGGATAAGGCTAGGCAGCAGCGTTTTATCAGTAAGGCTGAATATGCATTTATGCTACCACAATATCTGGTGCTACCATCCTTTTACATTCTACCCAACATCCACAAGGGGTATCCCCTTTGAAAGGGAGACCAATTGTATCGGGGATTAGCAGCCTCACAGAATAGATCAGCATTTATGTGGACAGGATTTTAAGACCATTTGTAGTTAGTTTGCTGTCCTATGTAAGAGACTCAATGGACGTGTTAAGGCGCCTCAGTGATGTATACTGTGAAAAGGATACGCTTTAAGTGAGCGTAGATGTTGAGGCTCTCTACAGCTCGATCCCGCATGAGAAAGAATGTGAGGTGGAAAGAGGAACACATCTCTCGATGCATAATGAGTTTGTGGTGAAGCTACTACAATTTATCCTGAGGCACAATATATTCTCCTTTTGATTGTGACATCTACCACCAGCTCAGGGGGGGTGGTCTTGGGGAACCCATGTGCCCTAACTTATGCCAACCTGTACCTGGGCTGGTGGGAGAAGGAGATTGTGTTTGGGGAAGTCATGGACTGGTGAACCTCATCCATTTTGTTATGGATGAGGTTCATTGATTTATGTATTCATCCTTTGGAGAGGCACGAGCATTGAATTTGGGGGCTTTGTCTGCTCGTTGAATGTGAATGATTTGGGGTTATATTTCACATATGAAATCAATGATACCCATCTCACATCTGGGTCTCTCTATCAGTATTAACCAGTCGAGAAAAACAGCCACCAACTCCCTATTACAATGGGATAGTGGACACCTGACCCCACTTAAACGGGGCATCCCCAAGGGCCAATATTTACAGTTTCTCCTCTGTACAGCAGCACCCCAGCCACTTGACTTGTGGAGGACTGCAGCACATTTCCATCCATGTGAGCAGGGCCATGCTGCAGTACCCGGTAACATCAGAATGAGTGCCACAGTGCAAGGAAAACTTAGAAGGGGAAGCAAAGTTCTAACCCCCTGATCATAAAAGCCATGTCACATGCAAGCAATATGACATCATTTTATGAAAAACTCTTATTAGGGTAAGAATAGATAAGTGGGATACTAATGCAATAAGAGGATTGGTGTAGCTTCTAGTGTGTGAATATTCAAATGGCCAACTTTAATTGTGAATATCGCAACTTTGAGAATTTGCGAAGATTTAGAATATAGTGCTATATATTCATGAATATTCTAGATTTTTTTTTCCCTCTGAACCCATGATCCCTCCCTGCTTTTTGCTTGTGGGCCAATGAGAAGGCTGCAATGTATTTGTCTGAGCTTAGCAACATCCCTAGCAACCAATAGGAAAGTTGCCTTTCCCTTACTATATAAGAAGCTCCCCAGCAGCCATTTTCTGCAGTTTTTTTCAGTTCTGAGAGACAGCAGTGTCATTGCTGTGCGCTGTGCTTTACTGTGTCACATTACATTAGATAGTTGGTTAGTTAGCTAGCTCATATACCGTGTATAATATAGATAGTAAGTGGGAGATAGTCAGTGTAGGTTATATAGTGAGATGGTGTAGCTGATAGGTTCCAGTGCAGGGTGTTAGGTAGTGTGATAGGTTCTGCTGTCCATACATACATGCTACATACATAGTGCTGTGATGTCACATTACATTAGTTAGTTAGCTCATATATATAATACAGATAGTTAGTGGGAGATAGTCAGTGTAGGTTATATAGTGAGATGGTGTAGTGGATAGGTTCCAGTGCAGGGTGTTAGGTAGTGTGATAGGTTCTGCTGTCCATACATACAAGCCACAGGCAAGTTCACAACAATACTTAGTGCACTAATCACTAATATGTAGTCAGACCTGCTAAATTGTGAAGTTGCATGTATTGTGCAAAAATATGCGCATCATTAACCACTTAAGCCCCCCTAGCTTAAACACCCTTAATGACCAGGCCACTTTTTACAATTCCGCACTACACTACTTTCACCGTTTATTGTTCCGTCATGCAACTTACCACCCAAATGAATTTTACCTCCTTTTCTTCTCACTAATAGAGCTTTCATTTGGTGGTATTTCATTGTTGCTGACATTTTTACTTTTTTTGCCATTAATACAAATTTAACGATATTTTTGCAAAAAAATGACATTTTTCACTTTCTGTTGTAAAATTTTTCAAAAAAAACTACATTTCTATATAAATTTTTCTCTAAATTTATTGTTCTACATGTCTTTGATAAAAAAAGTCCAATAAGTGTATATTTATTGGTTTGGGTAAAAGTTATAGCGTTTACAAACTATGGTGCAAAAAAGTGAATTTCTGCATTTTGAAGCAGCTCTGACTTTCTGAGCGCCTGTCATGTTTCTTCAGGTGCTAGAATGTCAGGATAGTATAAATACCCCCAAATCACACCATTTTAGAAAGAAGACACCCCAAAGTATTCGCGGAGGGGCATGGTGAGTTCATGTATCATTTCATTTTTCACAAGTTAGCGGAAAATGACACTTTCTGAGAAAAAAAAAAAAAAAAAGTTTCAATTTCTGCTAACTTCTGGCAAAAAAAAAGAAATCTCAGACGGACTCACTATGCCCCTCAGTGAATACCTTGGGGTGTCTACTTTCGAAAAGGGGTCATTTGTGGGGTGTGTTTACTGTTCTGGCATTT
Organism: Bufotes viridis; assembly: GCA_033119425.1. Classification (NCBI taxonomy): domain Eukaryota; kingdom Metazoa; phylum Chordata; class Amphibia; order Anura; family Bufonidae; genus Bufotes; species Bufotes viridis. The sequence goes on from CM065590.1 coordinate 256,379,282, forward strand.
TGGGCGGGGCTAAATTGTGAGCCGCCATGTAAAACCTAAAGGTACTCGTTGGAATTTGGGCCCCTTTGCGCACCCAGGCTGCAAAAAAGTGTCACTTATGTGGTATCGCCGTACTCAGGAGAAGTAGGGCAATGTGTTTTAGGGTGTATTTTTACATATACCCATGTTGGGTGAGAGAAATATCTCTGTAAACTGACAACTTTGTATAAAATTTTTAAAAGTTGTCGATTTACAGAGATATTTTCACACACAGTATAGGTATATATAAAAATACACCCACACATTGCCCTACTTCTCCTAGTCTGTCGACTACCATGTGTGACCTTTTTGCAACCTGAAATGCTAAAGACCCTAAAACAATGAGTACCTTTAAATTTCACAGGGCATTTTTACGCATTTGGATTCCAGACTTCTTCTCACGCTTTAGGGGCCCCTAAAATGCCAGGACAGTATAAATACCCACATGTGACCCCATTTTGAAAGAAGACACCCCAAGGTATTCCGTGAGGGTATGGTGAGTTCATGTAAAATTTTATTTTTGTCACAAGTTAGTGGAATATGAGACTTTGTAAAAAACAAAATAAAAAATAAAAAAATATATCAATTTCCGCTTAACTTGTGCCAAAAATAAAAATTCTGTGAACTCGCCATGCCCTCACGGAATACCTTGAGGGTGTCTTCTTTCCAAAATGGGGTCACATGTGGGGTATTTATACTCACCTGGCATTTAGGGGCCCCTAAAGCGTGAGAATCCAAATGCGTAAAAATGGCCTGTGAAATCCTAAAGGTACTCATTGGTTTTAGGGCCCCTTTGCGCATCTTGGCTGCAAAAAGTGTCACTCATGTGGTATCGCCGTACTCAGGAGAAGTAGGGCAATGTGTTTGGGGTGTATTTTACATATACCCATGCTGCGCTTGAGAAATATTGCTGTAAACGACAACTTTTTACATTTTTTATTCAAAGTTGTCAATTTACAGAGATATTTCTCACACAAAGTATGGGTATATGTAAAAATACACCCCAAAACACATTGCCCTACTTCTCCTGAGTACGGCGATACCACATGAGTGACACTTTTTGCAGCCAAGATGCGCAAAGGGCCCTAAAACCAATGAGTACCTTTTAGGAGGGCATTTTTACGCATTTTCTTCTCACGCTTTAGGGCCCCTAAAATGCCAGGGCAGTATAAATACCTCACATGTGACCCCATTTTGGAAGAAGACACCCCAAGGTATTCTGTGAGGGGCATGGCGAGTTCATAGAAGATTTTTTTGGCACAAGTTAGCGGAAATTGATTTTTTATTGTTTTTCTCATAAAGTCTACCTTTCTGCTAACTTTTGACAAAAAGTAAAATTTTTCATGGACTCACTATGCCCTCAGCGAATACCTTGGGGTGTCTTCTTCCAAAATGGGGTCATTTGTGGGGTGTTTGTACTGTTCTGGCATTTTGGGCGGGGCTAATTGTGAGCAGCCATATAAACCTAAAGGTACTCGTTGGAATTTGGGCCCCTTTGCACACTCAGGCTGTAAAGTAACACTCATGGTATCGCCAGTACTAGGAGAAGTAGGGCAATAGTTTTGGGGTGTATTTTACATATACCCATGCTGGTGAGAGAAATATCTCTGTAAATTGACAACTTTGAATAAAAAATTTAAAAAGTTGTCGCTTACAGTGATATTTCTCACACACAGTATGGGTATATGTAAAAATACACCCCAAAACACATTGCCCTACTTCTCCTGAGTTCGGCGATACCACATGAGTGACACTTTTTTGCAGCCAAGATGCGCAAAGGGGCCCTAAAACCAATGAGTACCTTTAGGATTTCACAGGCCATTTTTACGCATTTGGATTCTCACACTTTAGGACCCCTAAAATGCCAGGGCAGTATAAATACCCCACATGTGACCCCATTGTGGAAAGAAGACACCCCAAGGTATTCCGTGAGGGGTATGGCGAGTTCACAGAAAAAAAAATTTGGCACAAGTTAGCGGAAATTGATTTTTTTTTTTTTTTTTACAGTCTCATATTCCACTAACTTGTGACAAAAATAATATTTTACATGAACTCCCCATACCCCTCACGGAATACCTTGGGGAGTCTTCTTTCTAAAATGGGGTCACATGTGGGGTATTTATACTGCCCTGGCATTTGAGGGTCTCCGCAATCATTACACGTATGGCCAGCATTAGGAGTTTCTGCGATTCTCCGTATATTGAGCATACTGGTAATGAGATTTTTTCCCGCTCAGCCTCTGGGCTGAAAAGAAAAATGAACGGCACAGATTTTTTCATTCGCATCAATCAATGTGGATGAAAAAATCTCTGCCAAAATGCAAAAAACAAACGGCACAGATTTTTCATTCGTGTCGATCAATGTGGATGAATAAATCTCTGCCAAAATGCAAAAAAAAAAGTAGTAAGGCCCCATTCACACGTCCGCAAAAATTCTGCGGAATAGATGTCGACCCATTCAGTGTGAATGGGGCTGGCGGTGATGCGGAGAGCACACTATGCGCTCGCCGCATCAGCATTTGCGGAGCTGCGGCCGCAAACTTCGGGTTTCGGCCCCAAGCATCCGGCCGCAGCTCCGCAAAAGATAGAGCATGTCCTATTCTTGTCCGCACTGCGGACAAGAAAAGGCATTTTCTATATAGTTCTGGCAATGTGCGGATCCGCAAAATGCGGAAAGCACATTGCTGGTGTCCGTGTTTTTGCGGATCCGTGGATCCATGGATCCGCAAAACACATACGGACGCCTGAATGAGTCTTACAGGGGGTAATTAGTGTCAGGGGGTGACAGGGGGTGACATGGGGTGATCGGGGGTTAATCAGGGGTTAATCAGTAACGGGGTGGGGGGATGGGTGGGGGTCTGTATGGTGTTTTGGTGCACTTACAAAAGTTTCTTTGGTGGTCCCAAGCAAAGGGACCACCAAAGGAACGATCAGCAAGCATATCAGACGCTGTTAACAAAACAGCGTCTGATATGCCATTTCCTTGACTTCTACAGCCTGCCAGCGCACGATCAGCGCTGGCAGGCTGTAGCTTACCTTCTCCCCGACGTGATCCTGTGAACGCGCGCGCGCGTTCACAGGAAATCTCGCCTCTCGCGAGATGGCGCGCGGGCGCGTCAACGAGGAACAGACCGACCGCCCGCAGGACGCAATCCTGCGTGAGGCGGTCGGCAAGAAGTTAATTGCCAATTTGTGCAATTGCAAATATATTGAAGCACTCTATCTGCATATAAAGCTATTGTAATGTTCTGCCATGCCAACCATTTTCTCCAGTCTCAGGAAACTTTAGCAGCTTGGAAAATGTAGCAATAGTGACCCATGCCTGTATTGCGCGTGCAATACGGGAATATTACATTGCCGATTTTCGCAATCAAGAAAATAATCGTGAATTCACGAATTCGCAAATTTATGACGAATATTCGCCAAAATATTTGTGAAATATCGCGAATTCGAATATTGCTCCTGCCGCTCATCACTAGTAGCTTCAAGGGTACTATTTGATATCAAAGGGCACTGTGGCAATATTTGGGAAATGATGGCACATTGAGGCACATGTGTGTGTCAGTATGTAACAAGGTGTTTACTAAATGCTCTTCACTGTGATTTTACAGTACTGTATGTGTATATTGTGACACAGTGAGAGGTTTGGTGGTAAAAAAACAGGTATTTTCCTCTCAGCCTGTGCTGCTGGGTTGATTGCAGCCAGGTGAGGGCAAATACTGGACCAGATTTTAGGTGCCGGTCTGGGTTTTTGGGTTAATACCTAGCTGCCTTTAAAAGACAGCTGGGTTTATGCAAAGCTCTCTCTCTGTGTTTGAGATCTGAGCCCTGTGCTGGGCTGAAAAGCTGAGACCTGTGTGTCAGGAGAGCAGGCCATGTAAAGACGGTCAGTGGACTTTTTGTGTTGCCGAGCATTCAGCCAGGTGTGAAGTGACACCTAGGATTTGAGGTGATTAACCTGGAAACTGCTGGTGTTCTGTGGAGCTCTCAGGGCTGGAAGCAAGAGCTTGCAAAGAGGCGTGCAGTCTGCCTGAAACCCTGAGGTTGGACTTTCCTGCGGCTGGGCTGACAGCCGGGTGCGAACACGCACCTTAACCACACAGGTGATTTGATCCCGTCTTGGACTTTTGTTTTGCCTCAAGTTTTTGCTATGTGTGTGAAGTAACACTAAGTGACTGTTTTGAGTTTTGTTTGTGCAAGTGTGAAATAAAACACTGTTTGCTGCGCTACCTGGACTCCCTTTGCCTCTATACTGCACCCGCTCCACTGTCTACCAGAGCAACTCCCCACAATATATAGGCTGTGTTGTACTGTGAAGTCACAATAATGTGGCAGTATTTAGAGGTTACATTCTTCAGTGATATCACAATAGTGAGTGAAATTATAGACTGCAATCTATTATGATTTCACAATAGATAGCTATGTGTTTGTGTATCTATGCACTATTGTATTGTATTAGTGTATATATTAGGATGGTGTCAAAATAATGCCTGACTGTAATGATATATAATGAGGCCTTAGGCCCCATTCACACAACCAGCCAGGGGTGGACTGGGAACTAAAAGTGGCTATGGAAAAAAAAATTAAAAGTGGCCCCATGTTGTAGGTAGGTCGAAACTGACAGCATAATTAGCAACATAATTAGGCAGGGCCAGCAATACCATAGTACAAAGCAATATTCTGCCCTAGCTGAACGAAATACCACAGGACATAGACACAGTTGAATTACGGAGGGCACCTACGGCTGCTGGCCAGGTGCGATAGGAGACAATCAGATCATTATGTACCTGGCTGGTGGCCCTCCTAGGCATTGGCCCACCTGGAAATTTCCCTGTATGGTCTATGGCCAATCCGCCCCTGCCTGCAGCCTTCCAGGATATGAATAAATCTGCCCCATAGTGTTTAGTGATTTATACTCACCATGCATTCATGCCGTTGGGATCACTCACAACACGCTTTGCACATTTTATAGATTCACTTATATTGTCAGTTAACAATGCTGTTAAATAGTAAAAAAAAGTTAGAATTTGCAAATTACATTATGACTTTGTTAAAAGCTGTAACATTTCCCGTTTTATTTAGCATCTATCCTTACCTGCACTTCAAATTATGAACTACTAATACCCATTATCTGTTTCTAACATTATGTATTCAAATAAATGTATTACAGTTGAGGGAATCTTTTTCTTCTGGAGTTCTTTTATATATGAGAAATGGCAGAGACTATTGCTTAGATTTTTCTAGGACTTTGTCTCCATTCTCCTATTTTGCTTTACATATTTGAATAATGAATTCATTTAATTCATTATTGTCAAAGAGGACCTTTCACTGGTCCGGATATTATAATATACCTAGTGGATTCTGTGGTGCATACTTATGCCATATTACAGCGCTTACTATGCATGGCATCACAGCCATTGAGAAAGAAACAGCTCACCTTCTCCCTGGCTGTGACATTCTCCACTGAGATTGGACAGTTCACAGATAGAGAGAAAGACGCCCATTGAGAAACAGAGCCGTCTCCTCCTCCCTGTACCGATGGTATGAATTTACATACCAGGCTGGAAAAGTGAACGGGGGGCACAGCGGGCGAACAGAGCGGCGCATACAGAAAATAGTAAGCGCTTTAATATGCCATAAGTATGCCCCACAGAATCTACTAGTTATAATATAAGGTCCGGACCTGTGAAAGGTCCTCTTTAATTAGTTTTCTATTTTTGTTTGGTATTTTAGACAGGGGTGAACCTAGCCTTTTTGCTGCCTGAGGTGAAACCTGAAATGGCACCCCAACCCCCAATGCCAATTTCTTAACCGAACTCCTTCCCTCTAGCCCTACTGTTAAAGACATACTTGGAAAAAATTACATACACAGCTACAAAACATACAGGATAATATAGCGCCACATACTGTGCCCACTGTGCTTCCCAATACTATACTGCAGAAACAGATAATCCCCCTTCCGCTGCCCCCCTCTTGCCTACCTGATGCTTCCTGAGGCAATCTCCTTACCTCGCCTCATTGGTGGTGCACGCCCGATTGTAGACTAGGCCCATTCACTGGAATGAGACTTAGCTGCACCTAGGTCATGTGATGCGATCAATAACTCTTTGGAATGCCTTGGCCTCTTCTAACGGGTGATCAACCCAGGCTCCAGGAGTTGGAACCCCACATATCAGCTATACATAACCTCTCCTGAGGATAGGTCATCAATATTAAACCCCCAGAAAGCTTTGTTACAATTACCAATTCATTCATAACATCTAGTAGAAATAATAAAGGTATGGCACAACACCGAGCCATAAGAATAGATGTTCCAGAATTGGTATTACATGGGGAATGCATGTACAGTAGTTACTAAAATAGACAGGTCAACTTCAAAGGGGTTCTGCAGTAATTTTAAACTGATCTATTCCTCTGGATAGATCATCAGCATCTGATCGGCAGGGGTCCGACAACCGTTCACTCGAATGAAGCTTAGCCCCGCCCAGGCCAGTGATACATGTCTTGACATTACTGGGCCTGCGGTAAACAGCGAGAAGGCCGCTACTGCCAGTGCCGTTGCCTTCTCAAACAGCTGATCGGCTGGGGTCCCGGGTGTCGGATCCCTGCCGATCAGATGCTGATGATCTATCCAGAGGATAGATCATCAGTTTAAAATTACTGCAGAACCCCTTTAAGGGCAGGAGCTTTTTCACACAGTGTATCAGAGAAATAAAATGGTGTCCAATGGACCAGCCCATCCCGACACAGGTAGAGAGTAGTACAGGACATGTAGTATTACACTAGTACAGTAGAGCGACGCTACTAGATACTGTATTAGTACATGCACTACAGTTTTATCAGTGAGATGCCTTTGCTCATTTGCTGTACCTGTGACATTGTATATGGAATATGGCTTCCAGATACAATGGTCCAGGAAAGACCGTTGTTTGATGAAAATAGAATACGTTGTCTCACTTCAGTTTACTTACCTTTGCAGTTGATTTTGCAAGCATTGTGACTTTTGGGGGTCTTGGAATCATTACACCACCATCGACTATTTATTTGAAAAATTCCAAAATCGGTGCTCTTGTCGGCTTTATTGTAGTTTGTGCTGGCTGTGTTAAAGCCACTCTCATAGTATGCGGTACAAATCCCTGTAGAGGGTTTAGTTCAAAGAACAAATAGTTGATACGGCATTATTACCTTAACTATTAGCTACAGCACTGATAGAAAATGTTATTAATTATTAAACCACTTGATACAAAAAAATTATTGTCAACACTAACAACCACATTCTTTTTCTCTTTGTTGCACTGGCCGGTAAATGCGCTGGGTCACAAGATGTCAGGTGAAGTATTTTTATTTTATTTTTAAAGTTAATTTTGGGGTTGATTTATTATTTATTTATTTTTAAAGCAACCACACAGTAGATGTTAATTAATTAAACCCATGTTCCTCCTCACTGCACAACAGTGAAGAGGATCTTGAATGGAGTGGTGGTCGCCCCACTCGCTGTGCCGCTTTATTCAATGTCTATAGAAATTCTAGTGATTGGTGATACGTTTATCACCCATTAACCCCTTTAAGCCAAATGCTAATAGGCTATAGTAAAATCGGCAGTGTTCTCGACAGTGAACAGAGACTAGTTGTTCAACAGACTGCACATGGGTATCATCTGTGTGTGATCTGTTTTTCTCATAAACCGATTGAGTGAGTCTTGTGGCAAAAATCGGAGCAGGATGCTGCGATTTTTCTCCTGGGGCAGGTGCATTATTCCCGCACTGCACACGCTCGTCTGAAACAGCCCTTAGGCTCTGTGCACATTATGTCAGAGCCCTACTTTGTTTACAATGGGACACTAAGGTGAACGTATGGCTATACAGTAGCACACACTGGAGGTATATGTAAGGAAATCCTTCCCACACATACTACCAACCAAAGGCTCTGTGAATATTACACCATGAGCCCTACAGTTTTGTTTTAAAATGCGACCCCCCCCAAGTAGTGGAACTGTGTTGCCAACATAACAGTTTGGTAATGCCTGATTTGGTCTGTACGTGGATCCTCTAAATTATAAAATGTTGAGGAATATGAATTATATAAAGATTATTATATAGCAGCACCAGATCATTAAAACAAAAGACATATCATGATTTAATTTAAATCCAGAATGCCAATATACTTACAATTTTCCAGACTGTAACCTTTGAAGCCATCAAGTCCTCCAGCTTTCAGAATCTTAGCAAGTTCGCATCTTTCATACTTTTTTCCACTTGCAATTGCAAGTAGGAACAGGAGTCCTCCAACGATATGTATTTGCCACTTCATAGCTAAGCTTAGAGACTGAGGTATGCCAGTCAGATATACCGCCCTTTATATTACAGGCGTGACACACAACTTCCTCCTTCATGACCCAAATAAACGCATCGTACACAAGAGAAACAAATGAATTTCAGTTCATCCACTTCCTGAGTGAAATGGGATTTACCCATGCACCTACTTTTATTTTTGTTAATCCAATAAGGAAGTAATTTTTTTGTATTTTGTTGATAAATAACTTTCTTATATCACTGAATAATATGGCACAATTGTTTTTTCTATTAATTTTGCAATTTTATTTATAATATATTTATTGGTGTTTTTTAGTTTGATCCCACTAGCATTACTACAGCACAGCCCTAGATTCCTTGAGCAGTTAGTATGAAACTAGTCATTTTATTCAATATTCATTCAGTAGTGTCATGGCATCTAATTAAATAACGGGCAGCTATACTTTTATAGAACAAGAGCAGAAATGCTGCTCTAAGTGCTGTGCCTCGTCAGCTTTCATTGGCCTTGCTCAGCCTTCCTCTGATCGCCGAGTGTATAGAGTATGGACACCATATACTTTTTATGGATCCGTGCGCCACACTGCTGAACAGCAAGCAAAGATGATGAAAGCCAGAGAGTTACAGTACTCAGAGCCTCCATCTGCCTTGTTTAGATACCATTTAAATGACTGGGATTCAACTTTTCTACAAACATGCTTATTACATCCACTTTTTTCATGTGTGATCACAAATGCAGAACTTCTTTGTCCACAAAATCACCCTGATGTGCAGCATGATGCCTTCAAGGATCTTTCTCGGATAAGACCAGCAGGGCTGCTTTGTTCCAAAAATACTGCCACACATGGGTTGTCTGTGACATTGCATCTGGGCTCCATTACCACCCACTCTCTTTTGACAAGTGATGCTGCTTTTGGAGATGTGTCTTATCACTGCAGGCCCCACACCTGCGACCCCCCTGATCACAAGGCCAGGGGTCTCATGTCCCAAGTTTAAATGGAGTGAATGCAGCTGAAGACTGCTGATCAATTTGAAGTCTATGGGACTGAGAGAGATAGCCAAGTACCTTGCACAGATGTCTTCATTTTTAAAGAAAGTGGCACTGCAAATGCTCAGAGAGACATACAGATATGGCACTACTCTGCTATCAGAGCCGATACTATATTTATAGCAACACTGTGCATTACTGCAGTAAAATGTCCTACATGCTGCTCCTGTGTGATAGAGAGGAGCAGGATTTTGTCTTCGGTATATGTGCTGTGTATGAGAGACCTTACAGCACCTTGTCTTAACCCCTTCTGCAGCTAAGGCCTCTTTCACACTTGCGTTCTGAGGATCCGGCAGGCACTTCCGTCCCGCCGGATCCGTCAGAACGCAAGTCGCCTGAAAGCATTAGAAGACTGATCAGGATCCTGATCAGTCTTCAAAATGCTTTGAGGTTACTATGGCAGCCAGGATGCTATTAAAGTCCTGGCTGCCATAGTAGTAGTGAGGAGGGGGGAGCAGTATACTTATTGCCCGTGCGGCTCCCGGGGCACTCCAGAATGATGTCAGAGCGCCCCATGCGCATGGATCACGTGATCCATGCGATCACGTGATCCATGCGTGTAGGGCGCCCTGACGTCACTCTGGAGCGCCCCGGGAGCCGCACGGATGGTAAGTATACTGCTCCCCCACTCCCCACTACACTTTACCATGGCAACCAGGACTTTAGCATCCTGGCTGCCATGGTAACCATTGAGAAAAAGCTAAACGTCGGATCCGGCGATGCGCCGAAACGACGTTTAGCTTAAGGCCGGATGCGGATTAATGCCTTTCAATGGGCATTCATTCTGGATCCGGCCTTGTGGCAAGTGTTCAGGATTTTTGGCCGGAGCAAAAAGCGCAGCATGCTGCGTTATTTTCTCCGGCCAAAAAACGTTCCAGTCCTGAACTGAAGACATCCTGATGCATCCTGAACGGATTTCTCTCCATTCAGAATGCATTGGGATAATCCTGATCAGGATTTTTCCAGCATAGAGACCCGACGACGGATCTCTATGCCGGAAAACAAAAACGCTAGTGTGAAAGAGCCCTATGCCCAGATAAAACTGACAATGAGAGATGGAGACTGCAGAAGGGAAAACCACAGGTTACAGGTAACATTGTGGTCAAATATTATTATTATTATTGTACACATGACAGTTTATACATTAAAGTTCATACAATTTTGCACTGTAGAGCGCCTTTTGATTGCTTCAGATGGGAGACATTAGTAGCTACATTGGTAGTGTGGCCAAGTGAAGCTTGCTCATTGGTTTGAACACAGGTCAAAGTGATTGCTTTATACTATGTGTGTGAGTTTATTTAACCCCTTAATGACCGGGCCATTTTGCACCTTCATGACCAGACTGATTTTTGCAACTCTGACATGTGCCACTTTATGCGGTAATAACTTTTAAATGCTTTTTTACTTATCCAAGCCATTCTGAGACTGTTTTCTTGTGACACATTGTACTTCATTATAACAGGTATATCGTGGCTCACCCGTACCCGTCTGTGGTCAAGGTGCTCTGCTTTTAGATGATTCACCTTATCATCCAAAAAGTGGTTGTAGAGTTGGAAAAGTAAAAACAGGCACTCACCATTTGGTTTAAGTGATAAAAAATCGTATTTATTATATGTTAAAATATGGTTTCCTAACTTATTTGATTCTGGCAATACACCTATGATCACTGTATCGAAAAATATAAATAAGTATATTAGCACTGTAGCAATAATCCTATAATCCAAGGTAATACCAGCTATATCTAAAATGGACCTATTACATAATAGTGATGAGCAGGAGGTGCCATATTCGAATTCGCGATATATCGCAAATATTCAAATGAATATTCGTAATATATTCACCGAAATCGAATATTCGTCGTTATTTAAATTATTGCGAATTATATGCAAATATATTATTCGCATAATGCGAATTGAACTTCTAATATAAAGGCATATTTCCTACTGGCTTGCAAGCATGAACGAATGCTCGAAGTTGGATACGCAATGCGAAAAAAATTACTATTATTATTTTTTCAATAATCAGAATACTTAGTTTATTGCGCATCCAACGCATGCGGTTATTGCGCATCTAACTTAGAGCTGTCTATAGGCAACTTTCCTATTGCAAATGCATTTTTTTGAATTAGCGAATATAGCGATATATTCGCATTCACCATATTCGCTAATTCGAACAAGCCAATTGTATTTGTAGTTCTGTATCCGTACAAAGCGACTATAATGCGAATAATTTCCATAGAAATATTCGTGTGCGTACAGATGTTATTCAAGTTCGGCAGTCGGCAGTAACTTATTCGTATGTGCTCGTGCGCGGTTTTGTGCGCGTGTTCATGCGCATGCGCACATACAGGCGTGGCTTCTTCCTGGGAGCAGTTCCAACCTGTTTTGTTGTGGTGCATGCGATCCATGCGAACAAAAATCGTGGGAAACAATTTTACCAGAGAGGAGGAAGATATCCTGATCACAGTAAGTTATTGAACATTACATTACAGCTATAAGTACATGTGACACGCTTGTAACATTCAAATGTATGTTTATGGAGATAAAACATTCTAAAATTTTCGCAATACATATAAAATCTCATTTCACATAGTTTGCTTACTGCAGTGCTTACATAGAAATGATTTGTGGAAACAAGCATTGTTGGCATTCAAAAACAATACTTATTGCCCCAAATCATTAATATCTACTAATCTCTTATATATATAAAAATAAGTTTCTGTCTGTCTCTTAATTATGGCCGACCAAACGACTGGACCGATCTTCACTAAGTTTGGCAGACGGGTACATCAGGTGTCCGGGAAGGTTTTAGACCGGGGCTCAGCTCTCTAGGACATATTATTCCTGAGATATTCCCCCCAAAATGACCTACATTAGCCAAAACAAGCCCCCCAACTGCCATACACACGGCCACATGTCCCTTATCAGCCAACAGAAGCTGGCATGTCCCCAGGTTGCCATAACAAGTGATCACAGGTTTCAATAGTTTTCAGGTCATATGATGTATGACGACAAAACTACACTGCTACATGCATGGGGGGCAGGGGCCACTATTTAAGGGGCTGGCATTGTGGAGTTCACTGTCATTAACCCCTTAACGCAAAACGCTGTGCATGTACACTGGGGGAACTTGTGCCAGAACGCATTCCGCCTTACATGCACGGCGAGATGATCAGGCGGGTGCAGGAGCTGCGCCTGACCAATCACTGCAGGGGTACGGCAGTCCCTGATAGCCAGGCCCCTGCTGTATCTGCCGGCATCGCTGTTTATGTCGCGCTGACCGCGACATAGAAGTGGTTTGCGGTTAGTGAACGAGCGCATCGGGTCCCCGTACTGCTGTGACAGGGACCCGATGTGTGAGAAGGCAGACTGATGCCGTGCAGAGGCTGCCCAATGCCTTGCATGGAATCGGGACCTGCCTTCTACGGGTGCCCAGGGGATCCTGATGCCGGAAATCCGTTGTTGATGGCAATCAACAGCAAAAAAATGCATACAATGGAAGATGCCAGCCAGTCTTTGCTATTGTTAAGTTTCTGATTCTTCTCCACATCCACATAATTGTTACCTTATGTAGGATGGTTATTGTGGTACTTGTAGTCCGTTGCTGGCATCTTCCATTGTATGCATTTTTTTGCTGTTGATTGCCATCAGCAACGGACTACAAGTGCAGGATATGCTTCCCTATATATATGCACAACCGCATGTGGGTTCGAGCATATCCTGCCTGTTTAACACCACACTACGTTTTCTAATGGTTCAAAAAAAAATGGATAGCAGACAAATCTATATATGATTCACATTGCACATTTAATCTTCCGCCTCACACAATATACCCACACTATATACCCACCACTACATACCGCCAGACCCCCCCCCCTCAAACCCACACCACCTCTGACCACCCCCCACCCCCAACACACACACATACACAGTCTATAGCAGGCATTCTCAAACTGCGGCCCTCCAGCTGTTGTAAAATGCCCCGCTATAGGATGATAGCTGTAGGCTGTCATGGAATGATGTGATTTTTAGTTTAGAAACAGCTGGAGGGCCGCAGTTTGCTGGAGGGCCGTAGTTTGAGGATGCCTAGTATACAGATTCTAATAAGTGTCCTGTTGGTCAGGAGAAGTAATGTTTGACATTCAGTATTTGCTGGTTGATTTAGCGTTACCCAGGGTGCACCACGGGGAGGCGAACCAGCCTTACACCCTGTACCGTCACTTCACTAGACAGGTACATCTCTCCTCAGATGGCCAATATCCAATATCTCATACTACACACACATACAATTTCAACACAATCCAAAATTAAAAAAAAAATAAGATTAGGTGACTAACATTAGCGGCAGGGGAGTACGTCTGACTATTCCAGGAAGATGAACAGCCTGTCGGATCCATACTGCCACTAGTTCACCTACGCCCCTAGAATGACGCTTCGTCCCTATTGACTATAATGGTGGCGGGGGGCGGCGGTACGGCAGCAGCAAGGCAGCGCACGGCGAGAGACAGTCTAACTGAAAGCTCTGCATGTCGTAGTTTAAGCCCGGGGAACCTCTCGCCGTGCGCTGCCTTAGCCATAGTCACCAACATTTATTCATCATCTCAACCACTAAACCAAAAATTATTAGTGTTTGAAAGTGAAATATTAGATTTAAAGTTACCGTTATAAAATCTGATTATATGCAGCGGATGTTGGAGGAAGGATATGATCAGACCCGATCTCATGCAGAAAAAAATAAGATTGTGCGCAGGATCGGGTACGAGTTGTGGCAGGACTATCAATGCCAGCACAAACGTCTGGCCATTTTAAAAAAATGGTCGGACCTGAAAAGGAAACACGCGGAAAGAATCCGCGAGATCCAGGACCAAAAATGTCCAGGTATAATGATTACTGAGTGTTGGAATAAAGATACAAAAGTAATGTAAAGCATATGTACATTTTAGTTTCTAGATTGTTTTCTAAAAGTAGTAAAATTTGTTATTATAGGTGTTCCTTTGCCTGCTGTCAGGCGCAGGCCTCCCAGACAGCAGGTGTGGGAGGTCTCGGCTTCAGAGGAGGAGGAAGAGGCCGGACCCTCAGGGCAACTGCATGCCCCTAGCCCCCCAGAGGAGTCAGTGGAGGGTGGACCTTCACCCCAACCCGCCTCACCCCCTCAAGTGGATGATGACGGGGATGAGGAGGAGGAGGAGCTCATCACCACCCCTCACAAGGAATGTAAGTATATGCTGTGGCTGTTTTCACTCACTCACTGTTCACACACCACAAACACGTGTCAGTTTAGTCTTCACCATAGACACACTTTTTTGGAGCAAGCAATAAGCATGTTAAAGATTTACTAATAATCTTTCGTCAGCCCACACATATCGGAGAACCTATAGTCGCACACTTACAGTTCCGTACAAGCGGGATATCAAAATAGAACGGTCTCAACACTCTTTACAGTCTTGCAGAGGTCTGGTTCCCCTCTATGATTGTTCTGCGTTCCGATCGCCTATCCACACTGTATTTTAACAGCCTTTTTAACCACAATGTTACGTAAACCCCAAGATGTAGTACGGGTGTGACCTGTCCCACCCAATGTCTCTGACTATTAAAACCCAGGCCCAAAATAATTTCCAAAGAAAACCTCCCTGAAACCTATAGTTACAGGCGTACTGATTCACTGAGGCATACATTCCCATTGAGACATACCGAGCAGCCATGATTATTCCCCAAACTTGGACCAGATATTGTTTGTGTCAACCCGAATAAACGGGTATATTTGGTGGGGGGGTCACCCCAAAGTGGGCGGAGATACCATTGGTCAATGAAAATTTAGCAATTTTCTATACGCTACTCCTCCCACAGTTTTAGGAGTAGGCCTTCCAGACAGCAGGTGTGAGAGGTCTCGCGTCAGATGAGGATTGCTAAATTACCAAACTTTGCTTGTGCTTTGTTAACCGATCCCACCCTCCGGCCCCCCGGAGCGACTTTCATAGGAAAACTATTAAGTTTTGTCACTCGTTCAGCTTTCAAGTTAAAGTCACCAAACTTGGGTCACTTAGTCATGGGGTCACCCTGAAAATTTCTGTCAGATTTGGGGGACGTTAAAAATTGGGCAGAGCCACAAACAACCAATCAAATTTTCACTGTTGACTTCAGTGTAAAAACTTTAAAAAGCTGTCATTCTCACAGTATTTAAGCCAGGGTCCCCAAACTTGGCACTGTGGGTTATTAGATGACTGGGATTAAAATGTATAAAAAAGTGGGCAAAGTCTACAACGCCCAATCAAATTTCAGGCATTTGTTTAAATGGGAAAAATTCGAACTGCCACTGCTCTTAGACTTTAATTGGCACAGTCTTCAAACTTTGCAAAGTTGGTCACTGGAGGACTGGGATTAAAATTCAGAAAAGTGGGTGGAGCCACCAACAGCCAATCAGATTTCAAGCCAACATCCTGTGGTTTCTTCTGAAACGACACCGTCTATTTTATTTATTGTTTTCATTTTTTTACAGTATTGAAAAAAATGCTACTAAAAATCAAGGAGCTAGAGATGGATATATACTGGAGAGTGAATCTGGATCGCACATCCTCAACACTATGCTTTTGATGTAATGACTGTATCAGCATAATTACGTGGCGTATCCGCACAATTTGTAATACATTGTATGCTGTGCATAAGAGGCATTAGTTTACAGTTTGATCAAAGAGCATAAGCCCACTTTCCAACGACAACGTGTCTGCCATTGCTGCCTCAGCGCTGTGCTGGCGGGGCGGTGGGTCCCAGAGCCAAGGAGGCTTTGCTGCACAGTGGGGTTGCTGTGTGGCTCCTGGGTCCCGCTGTCTGCTGCTGGTGCGGTGCTGGGGCGCCGGTGGTCGCCGCGCACGTCTGCGCCATTTATAGGTTAGAGTAGTTTCCCACTTGCAGAGGCTTCCTTGTCGTTGGAAAGTGGGCTTATGCTCTTTGATCAAACTGTAAACTAATGCCTCTTATGCACAGCATACAATGTATTACAAATTGTGCGGATACGCCACGTAATTATGCTGATACAGTCATTACATCAAAAGCATAGTGTTGAGGATGTGCGATCCAGATTCACTCTCTAGTATATAGCTAGAGAGGGAGCTCTAGACTGCGATGAAGGCCTTCCGGGAGCAGCATCTTCGGAAGCTGCGGGAGCTCAAGCTCCAGTTTTCCAACGGCATGAGAGAAATGGAGGAATAGCACACCAAGGCCGTTGGTCATCTAAAAAAAAGGGCATTGCCCTATTAAGATTTGTTAAATTATATTTTTTTATTTATTTGTAATTATATTGTTTAGTTTTATTTTTTTAAATTAAAAAGCTTAAAGAGGACCTTTCATGACTTCTAAAGATATCAACTCCCAGGCTATGAGCTCTGTGCTGCGACTGGCCAGCGCTACAGCCGGGGAGAAGGAGATGAAGGGCAGGCGCCGCCTACTATAACCAAGTCCCCCAAGTCCCCGCCTACTATAACTTTGTGAGGAAAGAGACCGGAGCCTATACCGGGAGAACGGAGCGGCGCCCAGGGATAATAGTAAGTGCAGGGAGATCCCTGGGCGCCGCTCTACATGTGAGCATCGTTAGTTGATATCTTTAGAAGTCATGAAAGGTCCTCTTTAAGTTTTCAGTATAATTGTTAAACATTTTTTTAAGTAAAGGCCCCTAGAGTCCGTTCCCAAACTCATCAGTATCCTGACATACAGCATCCGCAGGTATATAGAAATTGGGTAGTATGAGGCCTACACATAACTCAAATGGATCACGATAGTAGTAGTCATTGGTAACGGTTGTGTATTAAATATTGAGTACAAATCAAAGCATTCTAATAGTCCAGAGTTACATTTAAAATAAACTTTTTGGTTAATTTTCCTAGTAACTAAATTATTTTGTGTAGTAACATAAATTTCAAATTATCGTAAATAATAAATGTATTTTTTCATCAAACAATTAACTATTAAAATACAAAACTTGAACAGAGTAATAATAACTACAAAAAACCTTGTTTGATTTATCAAATTAGCAAAATTATAAACTTTTACAAATTCCAAAAATGTATTTACAATCAAATCTTGTTATCAGAAATATAAAGCAAAAAAAAGGAACAATGTTGGAACAATAAAATGGTAGGGGTAAGAACTAACCAGCATGGATCTTCGATAGCGTCCAATTTTTTTAATACTTTGCATGTTGTAGCACTGCTTCCGCCGTACAGATAGAAACATATGATTGATTACATGACTATGATTATATAAATTCTCTAACCGGTGACATGGCTCCAAGAACATCATATAGCACACAGTTTATACTTAAAATCTTAAAGCAGTGGTTATATATAATTAGCATGTGCAAATCCTCATTACATAATTGCCAATAAGTGACATAAACAAGAAAAGTACCCATACATATTTACATGTTGCTACACGGCTCCATTCACAAAACCGGATTTCCACACGGATGAGTATAACGCCAGTCACATCCAACCATGTAGAGAGGTCAACACGGAAGTCAGCCACCCCTCCCAGAATGACAGACAACACCGTGTTGGATCCTAAATCCATGTGACAACAAAAAATAATAATAATAATAATAAAGTAAAATCATTTCATTTTGTGAATGAAGCCGAAGAACGCTAGAGAAAATGTCTTTTTGACCACATCAGCCCCCCTAGCTTAAACACCCTTAGTGACCAGGCCACTTTTTACAATTCTGCACTACACTACTTTCACCGTTTATTGCTCCGTCATACAACTTACCACCCAAATGAATTTTACCTCCTTTTCTTCTCACTAATAGAGCTTTCATTTGGTGGTATTTCATTGTTGCTGACATTTTTACTTTTTGCTATTAATCAAAAATGACCGAAATTTTTGCAAAAAAATGACATTTTCACTTTCTGTTGTAAATTTTTTTAAAAACTACATTTCTATATAAATTTTTCTCTAAATTTATTGTTCTACATGTCTTTGATAAAAAAAAATCCAATAAGTGTATATTTATTGGTTTGGGTAAAAGTTATAGCGTTTACAAACTATGGTGCAAAAAGTGAATTTCGGCATTTTGAAGCAGCTCTGACTTTCTGAGCACCTGTCATGTTTCTTCAGGTGCTAGAATGCCAGGATAGTATAAATACCCCCAAATGACACCATTTTAGAAAGAAGACACCCCAAAGTATTCGCGGAGGGGCATGGTGAGTTCATGTATCATTTCATTTTTTTTCACAAGTTAGCGGAAAATGACACTTTCTGAGGGAAAAAAATAATAATAAAGTTTCCATTTCTGCTAACTTCTGGCAAAAAAAAAAAAAAATCTCCCACGGACTCACTATGCCCCTCAGTGAATACCTTGGGGTGTCTACTTTCCGAAATGGGGTCATTTGTGGGGTGTGTTTACTGTTCTGGAATTTTGGGCGGGGCTAAATTGTGAGCAGCCCTGTAAAATCTAAAGGTACTCGTTGGAATTTGGGCCCCTTTACGCACCTAGGCTGCAAAAAAGTGTCACTCATGTGGTATCGCCGTACTCAGGAGAAGTAGGGCAATGTGTTTTGGGGTGTATTTTTACATATACCCATGCTGGGTGAGAGAAATATCTCTGTAAATTGACAACTTTGTATTAAATCTTTTAAAAAGTTGTCATTTACAGAGATATTTCTCACACAAAGTATGGGTATATATAAAAATACACCCCAAAACACATTGCCCTACTTCTCCTGAGTCTGGCGATACCACATGTGTGACACTTTTTAGCAGCCTGGGTGCGCAAAGGCAAATTCCAATGAGTACCTTTAGGATTTCACAGGGCATTTTTACGCATTTGGATTCCAGACGACTTCTCACGCTTTAGAGACCCCTAAAATGCCAGGGCAGTATAAATACCCCACAAGTGACCCCATTTTAGAAAGAAGACACCCCAAGGTATTCCGTGAGCGGTATGGTGAGTTTATGTAAAATTTTATCTAAAAATGCCCTGTGAAATCCTAAAGGTACTCATTGGAATTAGGGCCTCTTTGCGCATCTTGGCTGCAAAAAAGTGTCACACATGTGGTATCGCCGTACTCAGGAGAAGTAGGGAAATGAGTTTTGGGGTATATTTTTACATATACCCATACTGTGTGTGAGAAATATCTCTGTAAATGACAACTTTTTAAAAAAATGTATACAAAGTTGTCAATTTACAGAGATATTTCTCTCACCCAGCATGGGTGTATGTAAAAATACACCCAAACACATTGCCCTACTTCTCCTGAGCACTGGCTGATACCACATGGTAACACTTTTTGCAGCCAAGATGTGCAAGGTCCAGTTCAATGAGTACCTTTAGGAGGGCATTTTTACGCATTTGGATTCCAGACTTCTTCTCACGCTTTAGGACCCCTAAAATGCCAGAGCAGTATAAATACCCCACATGTGACCCCATTTTGGAAAGAAGACACCCCAAGGTATTCCGTGAGGGGCATGGCGAGTTCATAGAAGATTTTTTGCACAAGTTGGAGTGATTTTATTGTTTCTCACAAAGTCTCCCTTCCGCTAACTTGTGACAAAAGTTCAATTTTCATGGACTGAATATGCCCTCAGCGAATACCTTGGGGTGTCTTCTTTCCAAAATGGGGTCATTTGTGGGGTGTTTGTACTGTTCTGGCATTTTAGGTGAGGGCTAAATTGTGAGCATCCTGTAAAGCCTAAAGGTACTCGTTGGACTTTACGCCTTTACGCACCTAGGCTGCAAAAAGTGTCACACATGTGAGTATCGCCGTACTCAGTAGAAGTAGGGCAATGTGTTTTGGGGTGTATTTTTACATATACCCATGTTGGGTGAGAAATATCTCTGTAAATTGACAACTTTGTATAAAAAAAATTAAAAAGTTGTCGTTTACAGAGATATTTTTCACACAAAGTATGGGTATATATAAAAATACACCCCAAAACACATTGCCCTACTTCTCCTGAGTACGGCGATACCACATGTGTGCCACTTTTTTGCAGACAAGATGCGCAAAGTGGCCCTAATTCCAATGAGTACCTTTAGGATTTCACAGGGCATTTTTACGCATTTGGATTCTCACGCTTTAGGGCCCCTAAAATGCCAGGGCAGTATAAATACCCCACATGTGACCCCATTTTGGAAAGAAGACACCCCAAGGTATTCCGTGAGGGGCATGGCGAGTTCACAGAAATTTTATTTTTTTTTGCCACAAGTTAGCGGAAATTTCATGTGAGGTGTTTGTACTGCCCTGGCATTTGAGGGTCTCTGCCATCATTACATTGCAAAAAATGAACGGCACAGATTTTTTCATTCGCATCGATCAATGTGGATAAAAAAATCTCTGCCAAAATCAGTGACTGCGGTGGGCTGGGCGCTAGCTACCTAACAAGTAGCTAACTAACTGGTGGTGATAAGGGACCCTTATGCCCCATTCACACGTCCGCAATTCTGTTTGCGGTAACGGAAATGCGGACCCATTCATTTCTATGGGGACAGACTTTGTCCCGCTCGGATCTGGAATTGCGGATCCGCACTTCCTGGTCTGCACTTCCGTTCCGCAAAAATATAGAACATGTCCTATTCTTGTCCGCAATTGTCTTGTCCGCGCGCGCGTTCACAGCAAATCTCGCCTCTCGCAAGATGACGCGCCGACGCGTCAAGGAGGAGTAACTGGGCCGCCGAGATCACGCGATCCTGCGTGCGGTGGTCCAGAGCAGGTTAAAAAGATTATTTAAATAAATATTTTTATGTCTAAATATTGACAATACATAAATAAGCTGAGCACATGCAAGAATACGAAACATGCAAACCAGGTTAAGAGAATTCATAATTCTATACTTGTTAACCCCTTAAGGACACGGCCCTATTTCACCTTAAGGACCAGGCCATTTTTTCAAAATCTGACCAGTGTCACTTTATGTGGTGATAACTTTAAAACGCTTTTACTTATCCAAGCCATTCTGAGATTGTTTTTTCGTCACATATTGTACTTCATGACAGTGGCAAAATAAAGTCGAAAAATTTCATTTTTATTTATAAAAAAATACCAAATTTACCAAAAATTTTGAAAAATTTGCAATTTTCCAAGTTTCAATTTCTCTACTTCTAGAATACATAGTAATACTGCCAAAAAGTTATTGATTTACATTCCCCATATGTCTACTTCATGTATCGATCATTTTGGGAATGCCATTTCATTTTTTGGGGACGTTACAAGGCTTAGAAGTTTAGAAGCAAATCTTGACATTTTTCAGAAATTTTCAAAAACCCACTTTTTAGGGACCAGTTCAGGTCTGAAGTCACTTTATGAGGCTTACATAATAGAAACCACCCAAAAATGACCCCATTCTAGAAACTACACCCCTGAAGGTACTCAAAACTGATTTTACAAACGTCATTAACCCTTTAGGTTTTCCACAAGAGTTAATGGCAAATAAAGATAAAATTTCTGAATTTCGATTTTTTGAAAATTTTCCATTTTAATCCATTTTTCCAGTAACAAAGCAAGGGTTAACAGCCAAACAAAACTCAATATTTATTGCCCCGATTCTGTAGTTTGCAGAAACACCCCATATGTGGTCGTAAACTGCTGTATGGCCAAACGGCAGGGCACAGAAGGAAGGGAACGCCATATGGTTTTTGGAAGGCGGATTTTGCTGGACTGGATTTTTGACACCATGTCCCATTTGAAGCCCCCGATGCACCCCTAGAATAGAAACTCCATAAAAGTGACTCTATCTAAGAAACTACACCCCTCAAGGTATTCAAAACCAGTTTTACAAACTTTGTTAACCCTTTAGGTGTTCCACAAGAGTTATTGGCAAATGGAGATGAAATTTCTGAATTTCAATTTTTGTTACCTTGCCTCAAAAAAGTGTAATATAGAGCAACCAAAAATCATATTTACCCTAAAATAGTACCAACAAAACTGACACCTTATCCCGTAGTTTCCAAAATGGGGTCACTTTTTTGGAGTTTCTACTGTAGGGGTGCATCGGGGGCTTCAAATGGGACATAGTCTCAAAAACCAGTCCAGCAAAATCCGCCTTCCAAAAATCATATGGCGTTCCCTTCCTTCTGTGCCCTGCCGTTTGGCCATACAGCAGTTTACAACCACATATGGGGTGTTTCTGCAAACTACAGAATCAGGGCAATAAATATTGAGTTTTGTTTGGCTGTTAACCCTTGCTTTGTTACTGGAAAAATGGATTAAATGGATAATTTGCAAAAAATAGCTGTTTTGGGACAGTTTTGTATTTTTGTTATTTACATCGTTGAACTGACAGGTTAGATTGTGTGCTATTTCTATAGAGCAGGTTGTTACTGACGCGACAATACCAAATATGACTACTTTTTGGGGTTTTTTGTTTCAGTTTTACATAATAAAGCATTTTTGAAAAATGATTTTTTAGTGTCTCCACATTCTGAAAGCCATAGTTTTTTTTTTTTTTTTGCGATTGTCCTATGTAGGGGCTCATTTTTTGCGGGATGAGATGGCGGTTTGAATGGTACTATCTTGGGGTGCATATGACTTTTGATCACTTGCTATTACACTTTTGTGATGTAAGGTGACAAAAAATTACTTTTTTACAACGTTTTTATTTTTTATGTTTACAGCGTTCACCTGAGGGGTTAGGTCATGTTATATTTTTATAGAGCAGGTCGTTACGAACGCGACGATACCCAATATGTATACTTTTTTTATTTATTTTGGTTTTACACAATAATATCCTTTTGAAACAAAAAAACATGTTTTAGTGTCTCCATAGTCTGAGAGCCATATTTTTTTCAGTTTTTAGGCGATCGTCTCAGGTTGGGTATCATTTTTGTGGGATGAGGTGGCGGTTAGATTGGCACTATTTGGGGGTCATATGACTTTTTGATCGCTTGCTATTACACTTTTTGTGATGTAAGGTGACAAAAAATGGCTTTTTGACAAAGTTTTTTTTTTTTTTTTACAGTGTTTACTTGAGGGGTTAGGTCATGTGATATTTTTATAGAGCAGATTCTTACGGACGTGGAGATACCCAATATGTCTACTTTTTTTAATTTTTTTACATTTAACACTAAAAGCATTTTTGAAACAAAAATCATGTTTTAGTCTGAGAGGCATAGTTTTTTTATTTTTTGGGCAATTGTTTTATGAAGGGGCTAATTTTTTGTGGGATGAGATGGCGGTTAGATTGGTACTATTTTGGGAGGCATACGCCTTTTTGATCGCTTTGTATTACACTTTTAGTGATGTAAGGTGCCCAAAAATGGCTTATTTACACCATTTTTTTTTTTTTTAATGGCGTTCACCTGAGGGGTTCAGTCATGTGATATTTTTATAGAGCTGTTTTTACGGACGCGGCGATACCTAATATGTGTAGTGTATTTTATTTTTTACTTTTTATTCAGTGATTTGTGTTTTACTTTATTTTTACTTTTTTCACTTTTTACATTTTTTTGGACCCAGACCCACTTGGTTCTTGTAGATCCAGTGGATCTGATGTCAGTATAATACAGTACAGTACACTATATAGTGTACTGCACTGTATTTTTACTTTTCACAGCCTGGTCAGACTTCTGCCTTTAGCAGAAGTCTGACCAGAGTTACTATACCATGGCAAGCAGGACGCTTCTGAAAGCGCCCTGCTGCCATGGTGATCCATCACCCACTGCCATTAGAGAGCAGTGGGTGATGGATGGGGAGGGAGGGAGGTCCCTCCCTCTGCGATCCCATCCTGGGGGCTGCATAGGCAGCAGCAGCCCCCGATGGGAGAGGGAGGGAGCTCCTCCCTGTTAACACCTTCCATACCGCGGTCCGTCCGGACCGCGGTAAGGAAGGGTTAAACGGCTGGCATCTGCAGCACAGATGCCAGCTGCTCTATCAGAGTGCCAGCAATGTGCTGGCACTCTGATAGAACCACTAGACACCAGGGAATTATTACAAGGGAGGCGGGCGGGGATCGCTATTGCGATCCCGCCTGCCGCACCGCCCGCCTCCCGCACCGCCTACCGCCGCCGCAACCACCCCTCTGCACCCCGCCGCCATAACAAGATTGGGGGCTGCAGGGGGTTAAAATGATTATCTTTGCCGCATTAACTCTCTGATCCCGCGGTCACAGACCGCGGGATCAGAGATAGCAAACCGCTGCAAACCGCAGGTCTGAATTGACCTGCGGTTTGCAGCGATCGCCGATACGGGGGGGTCACATGACCCCCCTCGGCATTAGAACATGGTTCCTGCTGATCTACATCAGCAGGAACCATGTTGCTACCGCGCCCAGATCGGGCACAGTAGCAGTTTAAACACAGGGCGTACAGGTACGCCCTGTGTCCTTAAGGACTCGGACATTAGGGCGTACCTGTACGCCCTGTGTCCTTAAGAGGTTAAAGTGCAAAAGATAAAATCAGGTCCATGATGGTTGTCTACACACGATCAGGACATACCGCATCTAGAGTTAACACAGTACTAGAATGCTGACTCATAAGTTTCTATTTGTAACTAGGCAGAATAACGGCAGGCACTTGCAGGTAAGTACACTTCCAGTTTATAATAAAAAATAAAATAACCCAATTGAAATTTTACTTTAAAAAAGGTGTGAAGGTCTGGACTCTATGATTGTTCCCTGTGCGATCAAATGTAACTCAACATTTTCATGACATGCAGCAGCATCAACGGCATTATTTAAGGAGTGGTGTATTATCAGGGCAACATGTAGCTTGGCCCAATTCGGCAGCACAGGCAGCATCAGACGTTATGTTAAAAGGCCCAAATGTAACTCAACATCTTCATGACATGCAGCAGCATCAACATCAGGATTTAAGAAGTGGTGTATTATCAGGGCAACATGTAGCTTGGCCCAATTCGGCAGCACAGGCAGCAGCAGACATTATGTTAAAAGGCCCAAATGTAACTCAACATCTTCATGACATGCAGCAGCATCAACGGCATTATTTAAGGAGTGATGTATTATCAGGACAACATGTAGCTTGGCCCAATTCGACAGCACAGGCAGCAGCAAACGTTATGTTAAAAAGGCCCAACTGTAACTCAACATCTTTAGGACATGCAGCAGCATCAACATCAGGATTTAAGGAGTGGTGTATTATCAGGGCAACATGTAGCTTGGCCCAATTCAGCAGCACAGGCAGCAGCAGACGTTATGTTAAAAAGCCCAAATGTAACTCAACATCTTCATGACACGCAGCTGCATCAACATCAGGATTTAAGGAGTGGTGTATTATCAGGGCAACATGTAGCTTGGCCCAATTTGGCAGCACAGGCAGCAGCAGACGTTATGTTAAAAGCCTCAATTGTAACTCAAAATGTTCATGACATGCAGCAGCATCAATGGCAGTGTGGCGAAACCAACCTGGCCACTGGGTGCTGGAAAAGCCTGGTTGCCAGCCTCTTGCCCCAGGTTTATGGGCCCTCTCATCAGCCCATGCTAAACTTAAACCCCATGGTGATTTGACTGTGTTTGTGGCATCTGAGCGCTGTTTGGATATATTGAGCACTCAGATCCAAGCCATCTGGGGATATGTTAAATGTCTATATTTACTGTAATGGTTGGGACATTGTATATTTGAATAGTGATATCTGTCCTATTGTCCCCACGTGTGTATTGGCGATTTCCCTTTGTCCTGAGAGATAATTGAATTACTCCTCTGTTGTCTCCAGGACAGAAGACATTGTTTAAAACTATGTATTCTCCTGCCTGTGATAATTACAATATTTTTCGCCCTATAGGACGCACTCTTCCCCCCTCCCAAAAACAAAGGGGAAAAGTCAGTGCATCTTATGGGATGAATATAGAGGGGAAAAAGGCTTGTACCTGTTGCGCTTTGCTACTGGAGGTGCTGCGGGTGTAAGGAACTGGCACGGACGGCATGTCAGCTCTTATGGCGGGAAGCGCTGTTACTGAGGAAGGAGGAAAGTCGGCGCACAGCCAGGGAGCAGAGCAGAGCGTCTGATATGTCTGCTCCCTGCATGTTCCGCGGTCCGAGGTACTAGGAGGGAGGAGAGTCGGTGTGCAGGCGTGCAGCAGAGCAGACTGTGATATATGGTATGCCTGCTGCCTGCTTGTGCCTGGATTTTTCAGAACACCCAGCTGCGAGTGCTAGGAGGGAGGGAGGGGGAGGAGAGTCGGAACACAGCAGAGCAGACTGTCACATATGGTATGCCTGCTGCTTGTGCCTGGGCTGCGAGTGCTAGGAGGGAGGAGGGAAGAAGTTGGCACGCTGAAACAGGCAGGAAGAGGGTTGGAGCAGGCACTCTGTGTCACATATGACCTGCTCTGCCTCTCCTCTCCGTCACACTGCCGTCTGCCTGCGCCTACAGTGGTTTAGGTAGGGTACCAATACATGCCATTTTCTGTTGAGGTGATATCATGGTACATTCTCCTTCACATCTGAGGCCTCAGATGGTACATGGTACCTCAGATGTTAAGGAGAATGTACCATGACTGCTGATAATGTAACCCCCCAGTAAAGTGTGCCCCCAATAAAGTGTCCCCACCCCAGTAAAGTGACGTCGCTCCAAATAAAGTGACATCGCTTCTAATAAAGTGACCCCCTTATTAAGGTATCATGCAGTCATCTGTGGAGCATGGTCCGTGATATCCCAGCTTGCCGTCCTGCTGAGTGCATGAAGCGCATGACGTCATTGGTTGCTATGATGCTGTGCGCTCAGCAGGATGACAGGTTGGGATATCACGGACCATGCTCCACGTGACACCTTAAAGTGTCACTGGATCCCTCTCCTTTCCCAATAAATGTATCAGTAGCAGATTCCCCCCTATAAAGTTGTGTCAGAGGCAGATCCCCCCCATATTAGTGTAAGCAGCAGATCCTCCCCATAACATTGTGTCAGCAGCAGATTACCGTACCCCAATAAACTTCTGTCAGCGGCAGATTACAGTACTCCTATAACATTGTGTTAGTGGCAGATCCCCCCCCATAACATTGTCATCCAATGGTCTGTTATTTTATTAAAAGTTTTAACACATTTTTTTGTTCAAAATTATTTTTTTCCTATTTTCACCCTCTGAAACCTGGATGCGTCTTATGGGCTAGTGCGGTCTTATAGGGCGAAAAATACGGTACATTAACCCATTGTGTAAGGTAATTGTGCAGTATACGGGCACTTTAACACCCGTTTACCCCCAATCTGTTATGTTCTTTAAGTGTTTCATGTAATTGCCTGCAGCAATGTTAAGGGTGTCATTTAGGTATTGGACCACTGGGGGAGCTGGTGAGCAGGTCATATATATAGCTAGGCCAAGGCAGGCTAGTGCAGTGCAGACCCTGGAGTCTGTAGAGGCCACATGTCTCAGGCCTAGACCAGTTCAGCAGAATCCGGAGGCAATCCCTAGAGCAAGGAGGTACTAAACGTCAAGTGGAGGTAAATTATAAAGCTGGAGATTCAAGGATATAAGCCAGAAGTAGGGCATTGGGGCCTTGAAGCATCAATTCCAGTCAGGACGAGTCAGGAAGAAAGTAAGGTTCACCTGCAATTTCAAGTCCTGTATTACCACCCTCTGTTTAACCTTGCTGGATGTAAGACCACTGCAATTTTTATTGTCTGCAAAAGGAACTGTTGGAAAGACTGCTTACTGTATCATCACTGTCTTCAGTAAAGTTTGGATTCTGTTTTCAAGTTATCAGTCTGTACCTCAGTTATTCCTACTGTAAATACGGTGTGCCACCGTTTACTGGCACTGGCGTCACGACATATCAGGGACTTAGCCATAGGCACGTTAAACTATAACACCAAGGGCACCTCACCTTCCACCTGGCTGTGTCCCTCAAGAACCCAGAGAGTGCCCCAGAGGAGCAGCGTGCCGGCCTCTCCATCACTGGCATTCCCAGGTTAGTTCCTACACAAAGCCCTGACTTGGGGATGCTACATTTTGGCGTCACGAACAGGATACGCACGCTTTATGGACTGTGATCAAAAACGTGAACTTTGTGCCTTAACCAGTTTGCCAAGTGACAAAACGCCTGTTTATTTGAAGTGAACTTTGCGGACCTAAAACGTACAGAAAAGTGTCCCAAAACCTCCAGAAAGCGCTGTGCAGTGTTGCGCTATCAAGAGGAAGAAAATCGCCACTTCAAAGTGCATTTTTGTGGACTTTTATGCTGTTTCACTACCGCTGCTTGCTGTCATTGAATTGATGCATCATGGCGCCCAAGATGGCCGCCTGAACTGTGGACTTATCTACTGCGCCATCACTACTCATCGCTGGCGGGAAAGCTTAGCGCCAGACTCTGCAGCGTCACCACTTTATTCAAATTTCCCAAGCTGGACTCCACCTACCTTGGACTTAGAAGAACGCAGACGCTGTTCCCCGTCGGAGCAAGTCCGAAGCTCCGCCCTCCAGCCCGACGTCCTCGCGGGAAGGCACGCTGCGCAAGGGATTCCCGAAGACGCCCTTCCGGATCTCGCGAGATTTGGACCGCCTGCACCGGAGTAAGTACCAACTCCTGGGAGAAATAATCCGACACCGGAGAGGGGACGCCTGGTTAGCAAGGCCCAAAAAGGGGATACTGACTCTGCCCATCGATCGCGCTCACCGGCCAATAACCCCGCCGGCGCGACATCGGACCTAGCGCTGCCTCTTAAAGGGACCGCTCAACCAAATAATCTGCATCATGTCGGACTCAGAAGCAGCCGAGCAGCCTGCCCCCAGGGAGCCAGTGGCCACCAACGGTATTACGCCTGTCAACATGATGCCGCTGACGATGCCATACTACTTTGGGGCTCCATGGTTTCCCCGTTATGCCGGGGAGGCTCATAATTTAAAAGACTTTCAAGACAAAATCCTGGCTCTGTTCCGGCTCTATCCTATTAACCCGGATCAGCAAATGGAGATTCTGTTAGCCCAGTTGGAAGGAGCGGCCCGTCGGGAAGTCATGTCCTGGCCCAGTTCTGAGAGGAGCACTATAGAGCAGATCTTTGACCGCCTCAGCACTACCTTTGAAGTCAGGACGGTGTCTGAAATAAAGATGCGCTTCTTCAGCAAGAAACAAAAACCTGGTGAGTCACTTCGTGATTTTGCTTTATCCCTCCAAGAGGCCTGGAGGGCTGTCATTCATATAGACCCTAGAGAGGTTGACACCCAGGATCAAACTCTGAGAGAACAATTTATTGCGGGTGTGAATAGCGAATCTTTAAAAACACAATTGAAAATGTTGTCGGCTCAGCACCCTAACAGTGTTTTCCTGGACTTTAAAGAACTGGCCATCAGTATTCTGGGACAACATCTGCCAACGGAACCAGTGGCCCATCCCGAGCCTCCTGTCCGTACTCCCAAGCTGACGGATACCAGCCTGCCAGGGGCCAGCCAAGCCGCCCAGACTCCAGTTCCTGATACAGTAGCTGCTCTGATGGAACAGGTCAATTACCTCACTAAGAGCCTGGAAAAAGTCTGCAGGAAACTGGAAGAGTGGGAGAAACCCTTAATGCTGGAAGATGAACTCCTTTTGCCTCAAAAGCCTGGCCCCCTGCGTATCAAGAAGTTTATCCCAGAGATCCTGGAAGACGCTCAAGTGACCGGTTTAGGAACCGCAGCTGACCTTCCTGTAATTACTGCAAGAAGTTGGGTCATACTGAATCTACTTGCTGGCAGTTAAACGGGTCACCCTCGAGGCTGAGGACCGCCCTCGGGAGGTAGAACAACAGGTCCAAGGGATCCAAACTGGATGCCCTGTTATGTGGGGTCCCGTCCCAAAATAAACGTCCGGATCAATGGAGTGCCTTTTGAAGCGTTGCTGGACACTGGATCTCAAGTCACCACTATTCAGCAGTCCACCTTTAATCAGTTCTGGAGTTCCAGCCTGCTTACCCAGCCACCTGAGTCCTGGTTGGAGATAATTGCAAGCAATGGTAAGCCCATAAAGGTCCATGGATACTGGGAACCCACGCTCCAAGTGGGTGAAGCCACTTTACCACAGCAAGGAGTGATCGTGGTACAAACCGGGATAAAGGGGGCCACCCTGTGATTGTTGGGACTAATGTTTTCAAAAATTGCTACCCTGAGGTCCTTGAAGCTCTCCATCAGTCCCTGCCTGCAGCTTCCTCTGCCTCCAAGAAGGTCCTCCAAAAGACCATCAGCGTACTGTGTGCTCAGCAGAGGTTTGCAAATGAAAAAGGAGAGATCTGCACCGCCAGGATCGGTGATAATAGACCAGTGACTCTACCTCCAAACTCCCAAACTCTCCTGTGGTGCCGTGCTGTCCTGGGAGTCCAGGGTCAAGACTATCCGGCCCTGGTGGAACCTGTCCAGATGGAGAACTACCCATATGTGAGAGCTGCCAAGTGCCTGGCGACCGTCTCCCAAGGTAAAGTACCTGTCCGTCTGATTAACCTCAGCGATCATCCTGCTGTGCTTACTAAGCACTGTCCTGTTGCCCAGCTTTCCCAGGTTTCCTTCCAGGATGTCATCCGCCTGCCTGTCACCGAGAAGCCATCAGCTGCCACTCGAGGACCTCTTCCTGCGGACGACTCTCCAGTGCCCTGGTGGAAGGAACTCCATGTCGGGGACGAAGCTACCCCGCAGCATCAACTAGAGGGACTCCTGAACCTAGTAAAGCAACATCATCAAGCCTTCAGTAAGCATGCAACGGACTATGGAGAGGTCAGTGTTATCCAACACACCATACCCACTGGCTCTCATCCTCCCATTAAAGAGAGGTATAGGCCCATACCACCAACTTCATACCAAACTGTTAAAGAGATGATCCAAGAAATGAAAGACTCAAACGTAATCCGGGACAGTCGTAGTCCCTGGGCTGCCCCCTGGTTTTAGTAAAAAGAAAGATGGTGGCATCCGGTTTTGTGTAGACTATAGAAAGATAAATCAGATCACTCACAAAGATGCCTATCCATTGCCACGTATTGAGGAGTCTCTAACTGCTCTAGGCTCCTCCGCCTATTTCTCCACCTTAGATTTAACCAGCGGATATTGGCAAGTGCCCATGGCCCCTGAAGATAGGGAAAAGACTGCTTTCACCACCCCTATGGGCCTGTTTGAATTTAATTGCATGCCATTTGGACTGTGTAATGCCCCGGGACCTTTCAAAGATTAATGGAGCGGTGCTTAGGCCATAAGAACTTTGAGACGGTGCTGTTATACCTGGATGACGTTATCATCTACTCTAAAACGTATGAGGACCATTTAAAGCATCTAGCTGAGGTGTTTGAAATCCTTATTAAATACGGCCTCAAGATTAAACCGTCCAAATGTCACCTGCTGAAACCTGCTGTAAAATACTTGGGACATGTTGTAAGTGCAGAGGGGTCCAGCCTGATCCTGATAAGTTGGCTGCTGTCCGAAATTGGCCGGTCCCCACTACAGTGAAGGAAGTGAGGAGTTTCCTTAGCTTCGCTGGCTACTACCGGCGCTTTATCCCCCACTTCGCTCAAATAGCGGATCCAATTCAGGAACTTCTGAGGGGGCAACCAAAAAAGAGCCCAAAGACTCCTATCCCCATAGAATGGAATGAAGAAAGGGAGGTTGCATTTCAGTTGTTAAAGAAGAAGTTGACTGAACCTCCTGTGCTGGGGTACCCAGATTACAGTAAACCATTTCACCTTTACACAGATGCCAGTAAGAAAGGCCTGGGAGCAGTGCTGGCTCAAGTGCAAGAAGGGAAAGAAAGGGTGATAGCTTACGCCAGCCGGTCCTTAAAGGGAGCTGAAAAGAATGATCAGAATTATAGCTCTTTCAAATTAGAGTTTCTGGCCTTAGTGTGGGCGGTAACAGAAAAATTCAAAGACTATTTGGCTGCCACTCCATTTATTGCCTTCACTGATAATAATCCTCTGGCCCACCTGAACACCGCCAAACTGGGGGCCTTAGAACAGAGATGGGCCTCCCGCCTTGCTAATTACGACTTCACTGTAAAATACCGGGCTGGTCGTTCAAACGATAATGCTGATGCCCTGTCAAGGCTCCCCACTGAAATAGCACCAGATGACAAACGGGATGCCTGGGAAGATGTAGAGATGCCAGCATTTTATAACAGGTTTGCTCAACAGGACCAAGCTCAAGCTGCCAACAGTGGAACCTCTGACCCACCATCCTTTGATAAGCCTGCATCCAGAGAAGAAAAGTGGATTAAGTTGCAATCAGAGAGTAGAGTTCTCGGTGAACTGCTGGACTTCTTCATCAGTGGCAGAACCCCTGAAAGAATTCGGCGAAAGACCGCAGACCCAGAACTCCTCAAATTGTGGAAGCAACGTCAACAACTGTTCCTTCAAAAGGCCTGTTGCTGCGACGAAGCCTGGATCCAGTGTCAAATGACAGAGTGCACCAGATCCTCATCCCACGTCGTGATGCAGGTATGGTTCTAGAAATGTATCATGATAAGTCTGGACATTTTGGGGTTCAAAAGACTGAGGCCACTATCCGTAGGCGGTTCTACTGGGTTGGAATCAGAGAGGACATTGAGAGGTGGTGTCGGGAATGTACAGCCTGTGCCCTAAAGAGAGGTGAACATCATGATCAGAGAGCACCGCTGCACCCTATTATAAGTACCGCCCTCTTGAACTGGTTGCGATTGACCACGTAAAGTTAGAACCCAGTCGCTCAGGGTATGCCTATGCCATGACTATTATTGACCATTTCACTAAGTTTGCCGTAGCAGTGCCTGTGAAGGACCTGACAGCCAAGACGACCGCTGAATTGTTCTGGAAGCACTTCCTCCTGCCTTACGGCTGCCCAGAAAAGATCCTCACCGATCAGGGATCTGCGTTTGAGTCTCATCTGTTCCAGGAGCTGTGCCGACTACACAATTGCCAAAAGGTCCGGACCACGGCCTATCATCCACAAGGTAATGGACTCTGTGAAAAGATGAATCAGACTCTGATTGAAATGTTGAGAGCCGTGCCTCCTGAGACCAGAGGAGATTGGCCTAACCTGTTACCACAGCTCATGTATACGTACAATAATACTATCCATTGTTCTACTGGATACACTCCTTTCTACCTGTTGTTTGGGCGTCAGGGTAAATTGCCTGCAGATCATTCCCTGGATGTACAAGTGCTGGATGACATTAATCCCCTGCCTAAAACTGACTGGGTAGCGGAACATCAACGGCGCTTGCTTAATGCCAAAGAAATTGTCCAGGAGCGCATGGAAGGTGCCCGGGAGCGACAACAAAAAGACTATGATTTGGCGGCCCATGCAGAGCCCTTAGCTGTGGGGGACACCGTGTGGTTGAAGAACAATCACCGTACCAGTAAGCTGGACAGTAAATGGGAGAGAACTCCCTATCTTGTGTCTGCCATCCCTAATGCTGAGACCCATACCTATGAGGTCACCAGAGAGGGTAAGAGTCCCCAAATTGTTCACAGAAACCGCCTAAAACTCTGCATGACAAAGGGGCCCATTGCTGGAGACTCCGGACCCCAGTCTTCTGTGCCAGGACTTTCTGCTCAGCCTGTGGAGCCTATGCAGGCTGTGGCGGATCTAGTCAATGACGCTGAACCACTCCATTGGTTCCTCACACCCTGGTTAAATTTGTTGGTGCCCGCTCCGGCACCTACTGTGCCTTCACCTCCGGAAGAGCCGGTTCAAAATGTCCCGGATCCAGTCTCCCTTGTAGAGGATCCTCCGGCTCCTGTTGTTCCTGACCAGGGTCTCACTGGTGGAGACCCTCCTGTTGCTCCTCTCCCTTCTACCTCGGTGCTAAGGGAGGAGGAAACCCTGTGTTGAGAAGGTCCACCCGGATGAACAGGGGACGTCCGCCAGTCCGTTTAGGGGACTTTGATTATACTGGTGGTGTCTCCTCCCGGGCAGTTACTACTGGAAATACCTTGCTTGACGTTTGTGCGCAAGAATGGACTCCTCCACGCGAGCCCTTGCCTGTGATACACCCCCAGGGGACCTCTGTGTGAGCATCATCCTATTTAAGTTTGTGCCAGAGATGGACTCCCTGTGTGCGAGCCTCTGTGATATGTTTTTATGGACTCACTCATTGTCATGGACTATCCTGGTATTCCCTAACGTCCGCTGTGCCAGGTCAGCGCCCCAGTTCCACTTTGTATCCTGACGGAAGAGAACGACGCCCTTGTCACCACGCTCCACCTTTTCCAGCTGGACCTGATATAAATTATGCATGTCATTCATTTGTGTTTATGTATGCCTGCATGTTTTCCTTTTGTCTTTCAGGAGATGAATCCAGCTGGGTGGACCCCTGTGGTGGAGTACGAGGTCGTACTCAGTTTAAAGCTGTGGGGTATGCAGTATACGGGCACTTTAACACCCGTTTACCCCCAATCTGTTATGTTCTTTAAGCTGTTTCATGTAATTGCCTGCAGCAATGTTAAGGGTGTCATTTAGGTATTGGACCACTGGGGGAGCTGGTGAGCAGGTCATATATATAGCTAGGCCAAGGCAGGCTAGTGCAGTGCAGACCCTGGAGTCTGTAGAGGCCACATGTCTCAGGCCTAGACCAGTTCAGCAGAATCTGGAGGCAATCCCTAGAGCAAGGAGGTACTAAACGTCAAGTGGAGGTAAATTATAAAGCTGGAGATTCAAGGATATAAGCCAGAAGTAGGGCATTGGGGCCTTGAAGCATCAATTCCAGTCAGGACGAGTCAGGAAGAAAGTAAGGTTCACCTGCAATTTCAAGTCCTGTATTACCACCCTCTGTTTAACCTTGCTGGATGTAAGACCACTGCAATTTTTATTGTCTGCAAAAGGAACTGTTGGAAAGACTGCTTACTGTATCATCACTGTCTTCAGTAAAGTTTGGATTCTGTTTTCAAGTTATAAGTCTGTACCTCAGTTATTCCTACTGTAAATACGGTGTGCCACCGTTTACTGGCACTGGCGTCACGACATATCAGGGACTTAGCCATAGGCACGTTAAACTATAACACCAAGGGCACCTCACCTTCCACCTGGCTGTGTCCCTCAAGAACCCAGAGAGTGCCCCAGAGGAGCAGCGTGCCGGCCTCTCCATCACTGGCATTCCCCAGGTTAGTTCCTACACAAAGCCCTGACTTGGGGATGCTACATTTGTATCAAGGCAGCGGGGAGAATTTTGTAGGGAGTGTTTAAACTGTAGAGCTGTAAAGGATTGGCTGCTAGGTCATGTTCTCAGCTCCCAACCAGGTTTTAAGAAGTGGTGTATTATCATAGCCACATGTAGCTTGGCCAAATTCAGCAGCACAGGCAGCAGCAGACATGTTTAAAGGCCCAAATGTAACTCAACATGTTCAAAACAAATTCATAATTAAAAATGTAATTAATATATACATGATACAAACTTGACAATAAATATCGATCAAATAAATATCAATAAATAAATAATAAAATTAATTCATAAAAAGTAAAAAACAGAGGGAACAATTAAAAAACAACGGAGTTTGGGAGGGAGAGCAAAGGAGAGGGATGGACAAGGGACCCTTCAGCGCCCTGAACCGACAGCGGGGGCCATGAAGTCACTGCCGATCCAGGACTCATTCATCTTAATGAATGTGAGTCTGTCCACGGAGTCTTTGGACAGACGGGTCCAATTGTCCGTGACCACCCCACCTGCCTCTATGGGGTCGTGCATGGTCATGCTGTCAGAAGCACCTACCGACCCCATGTAGTCTGCCACCATGCGGGCCAGCCGCTGGTGGTGACTGATGCTGCTGCTGCTGGTACTGGGTCGCGCAGACTGGTAGAAGAGCCTCATCTCACCCAGAAGGTCACCTGCTCGGCTGGTGCTGCTGGTGCCAGCCGCCTGCTGGGTGAGATGGGCGGAGAGAACTGAAGCTTGAGGCAATTTTTCAAGATTGTCCTGCCTCCGGCTGGCTGGGATGAACTGCTCCAGTTTCCCCTTGCAGCGAGGGTCTAAAAGGGTGGCCAACCAAATGTCATCCCTCTCCTTAAATTTTTTGATACGCAGGTCCCTCCTGAGGCATCGCAGCATATGGGCAGCCATGGGGAAGAGCACAGCCCACTGTGACTCTTCACGACTGCCCAGGACCATGACCTCTTGGTCCTCCTGCTGCTGCTCCCGGTCGGAGATGCCCCTACCCCGGACTAATGGTGCCCCCAGCACCGGCTCTCCCTCCTGACCAGGCCCAGACTCCTGGACGTGCACTGATTCCTCATCCTCCTCGTCCTGGGCCTGGCCCTGGTGGAGCATGGTTGACTCTTCATGCTCCACCAAGGCACTCTCCCCAGCTTCGAGCAGGCGATCTAGTGTCCTGCCAGCAGGAACACTAGGGGGAGCATGTCATTCAGACTGACATGCTCCCACTGACCATCTTTGTCGTCTACTCGAATGAGGCCAGCATGTGGCAGACCTGCTGTATCTGCCCCTACTCCGCATTGGTGATGTAGGGGAGTGGGTGTGATGGCCCTGAAGTGCCTAGGTCCAGCAGGTATTCCCTCACCGCCCGTCGCTGCTCCCACAACCTCTCCAGCATGTGGAGGGTGGAGTTCCACCGCGTCACACTGTCCACAATCAGCCTGTGGGGGGGCAGGCTGTTGTCCCTCTGTAGTTTGGACAGGGACGCGGCATCAGTTGGGGAGCATCTGAAGTGGCTGGCAATCCTACGTACCCTTTGCACAATGTCACTCAACCCTGGGAATGTTCATAGGAATTTCTGTACGACAAGGTTGAGGACATGTGCCATGCAGGGTACGTGTGTGAGACTGCCAGCATGAAGGGCGGCGAGGAGGTTGCTGCCGTTGTCACAGACAACCATACCTGCCTGGAGCCTTCGGGGTGTCAGCCACTTCTGAACCTGAGCCTGTAGTGCGGACAGAACATCCGGTCCAGTGTGTCTCCGGTCCCCTAAGCTCACAAGCTGGAGCACGGCCTGGCAGCGGACGTGCCCCACACTTGCGTAGCAACGGGGACGCTTGTTGGGGGGCTCAGCAGCTGTGGAGACAGTGGCTTGCGGGAGAGCAGCAGTTCTCCCCTGGACACCCCGGGGCGGCACCACTAAATCAGATGCCGCCAATCCCTCTCCGGCGCCTCGAAGGGACACCGAATGGGCTGTGAAGCTTATATAGAGTCCCTGCCCATGCCTGCTGGTCCAGGCATCCATTGTGAGATGCACCCTGTCGCTGACAGCATGATCCAGCGACAGGGATACATTCTGCACAATGTGCTGGTGTAGGGCAGGGACGCCGGTCCTGGCAAAGTAATATCGTAATGGCGGCTGGAGACACGCCATCTGGGTTGGGCCTGCTCCAACATCTGCCTAAATGAATTGCTATCCACCAGATTGTAAGGCAGCAGATATTGGGCGATAACCCTTGCCAGGAGCCCATTGAGTGAACACACACGACGGTCCCCGGGGGCATAGGGCGCGGTGTGTTCAAATGCATCTGCAATAGATGGCTGGCGCCGGACGGCAGAGGAGGGTGCAGTGGAGGCAGAGGTATGGCTGCCGGTACCAGTACATCTATTAGAGGGAGCGGGGGAGTGGGAATGAGTTGGTGGAAGGGGTTGGGGTGGCTGCAGTACAGTGGCAGGAGCTGCTGTCTCCTGCACACTGCTGGTGGCGCTGCTGCTTTGAACACCCCGCATCTGTTCCCACTCCCGCCAGTGGTTGACTCGGATGTGCTGGTTGAGGGCCGTGTTACCCAGTTAAGCCATAGATCTCCCTCTCCTCACCCTGGCATGGCACAGCTTACAAATGCAAACTGTGACATCATCTGCTGCCAGGGTGAAGTAAGCCCAAACAGGCGACTTCCGCACAGACCTCCTGTCAGATGGGGTGGTGCTGGCTTGCGCCTGTTCGGGCTAGGTGTGCACAGGTGGAGCTGGCTGCTGCTGCCTACTCCTGCTGCCATTATCAGTGGAGCCCAAACACTAGGCTCCCTGGTGACCTGGCGCACCATTTGCCTCGGGTGCTTACCTTCATCGGTGCTGCCGTCACCTGACAAAGGAGGTGGCACCCATTCTGGGTCACCCTCCTCTTTGCCCCCTGATATGTCAGACCCAGGGCCAACCTGTGGTGGACTGACGGGAACATGGCTCCGCTGTCCCCTCGCTGGCGCCTGGGTCTGAATAGGTGCAGGGGTTGTGTGGCTAACACCACCAGCACCAGTTGGAAGGGATTTCACAGGGGGATTTATAGGCCCCTCCTCCTCATCATCCCCAATCCCTTCCAACAGGTCCTGCCCATCCGCAGGGCTGAACAGTATTTCCGCCTCCT
This sequence comes from Bufotes viridis, assembly GCA_033119425.1. Lineage (NCBI taxonomy): Eukaryota > Metazoa > Chordata > Amphibia > Anura > Bufonidae > Bufotes > Bufotes viridis. Next base: position 256,417,799 of record CM065590.1, read on the forward strand.
GCATTGCCTCCCCCAAGATGTCCCTCTCAGTCTCAAAGTCTTCGAACATGAGAGGGGACAATTCTTGGGAGTTGGGGGTTGGTTCTACAGGAGGCGTTGTGCTGCAGTTGCTGGCAGCCGGGGCAGAGGACTCCGTGGCACTAGAATCGGCCACAAGAGCAAAGACAGCCTCTGCATTCTGGGAAGTTATGGCCGGCTGCCACTTGTGAAAAAGTGACGGATCAGGCGGACACCCCTGCCACCTGCGCCTGCCTGTCCGTGGCTTGAGGAGCGGCTCCGTGCTGGGAGTGGTCCAGCGCGGGAACCAACTCCCCTGTTACCCCGACCACATCCGCGGTTGCCTGCACGGCCTGGTACACTCATGCTGGGGATTAGGGGAAAACTTTATTGGGGTGGGGACGATGGATGAAAAATGAAAAGGACGTAAACTGTAACACACGACACTAAACAGTAAACACGTAAAGCTATCAATTTTTTTTTTTTTTAACCTAAGACTAAACTAACAGACACAAAGAGACAAAAAAACTTTTTTTTTTAACGGAGGACTGACAAAACTACACTAAACACAAAACACTTAAAACTTTTAAACTTTTTTTTTTTTTTTTAACCTGACACAGACACTAACACACAGAGACTAAAAGACGGGGTTTTTTAAACGTAGGACAGGAAAAACTACACTAAACACGTAAACCTATAAAACCTTTTTTTTTTTTAACCTAAGACAGACACTAACTGACACACAGAGACTAAAAAACAGTTTTTTTTAACGGAGGACTAACAAAACTACACTAAATGCCAAACACTTAAAACGTAAACTCTTTTTTTAACCTGACACAAACAGTAACTGACACACAGAGACTACAAGACGGGGTTTTTTTAACGTAGGACAGAAAAAACTACACTAAACACGTAAACCTATAAACTTTTTTTGTATTTTTTATTGTTTTTAAACCTAATACAGACACTAACTGACAGAGACAAAACAAATTTTTTTTTTTAACGGAGGACAGACAGAACTACACTAAACAAAAAACATATAAAACTTCAAAACTTTTTTTTTTTTTTAACCTGACACAGACACTAACTGAGACTAAAAGATGTTTTTAAATTAACAAATAAGGGAAAAAAATAAAACTAGTACACTAACTGGACGGACACTAACTGACAGACAAAACAGACAGACCCTACACTATACTATTTCACTAACTAACCTAAACTACACGCTGCCCTGAAAAATCTAAACTTTACTATTCCCTAACTGTAGCCCTAATACCTAACCTAAACTATCAAGCACTATCTATCTATATTATATATTACAGCTACCTACCTAACTCGATGCCCTACACTTAACCCTGCACTGAACCCTATCTGCTACACTAGGCCCTAACACTAACTATATTTTTCTGCTAACTCTACTAAACTACTAAACTATCTCAAATTATTTCGACCCTATCAGCTATAAAACTACACTATTCCCTAATCACTACCTGAAACTAACTAACTAGAATATTATAAATTAAATTCAGATAATATAAATCGCACAGCAGACAAAATAGCACAGCTCCAAGCTCCAACAAATCCAACACCACAAAATGGCTGCTGGGTGATGTCATCACTTATATAGTGAAGGGGTAGTCTAGTTTCCTATTGGTTGCTAGGGATGTTGCTAAGTTGTGACAAAGCCTTCTCATTGGCTATTCAAGCTAGGAGAAGGGAGGGAAAATGATAATGATGAGTCACATGATGCACTGTAGGAAAAAAATAAAATAAATTTGCATGGATAATATATCACTATATTCTACATATTCAAAAATTCTACCAAGCAAAATCTGTATGAAAATAGCTTGATGACCCTACGCGATTACATAAATGCAAATATTGTATTCTAAATGATTGTAATTACTGAATACTGATGTATAATTTTCCTCTTTACTGTATTTTATGTCATGCGAAAAATCGGCAATTACATATGCTCGTGAATCGGATCGCATAAGGGCAGTATACTATTGGGTTGGCTTGCTTAGTCGAATAGACGAAGATAGAGAAAATAGCGAATATAGTGCTATATTCGCAATATTCGTCTATTCGAGTAGACCAACCAAGACAACCCATTGAATGAACCTAATAGTATACTGCCCTTATGCGGTGCGATTCACGCGCATATGTAATTGCCGATTTTTCGCATGACATAAAATACAGTTTCCTACATAAAGAGGGAAATTATACATCACAGTAACAATTTTCATTACTGATTTATAATTCTATGTATGTAAGATAGTTTATGTCATGCTAAAATTGGCAATTACATATGCGCATGAATCGCACCGCATAATGGCAGTATACTATTAGGTTCATTCAATGGGTTGTCTTGGTCGACTCGGTCATAAGATAGATAAGAAGCAAGCCAACCATTAGGAACTCACCTCTAAGTTGAATTCGCATTGCGATTAATATAACCTGTAATACTCACATTGCGAATTCAACTTAGAGCTGGCTTCCTAAAGGTTGGCAATGGCTTGCTGGAATATTACGAATATCACAAATTCACGAATATAGCCCTATATTCACAATCATCGTTATATTCCAGCAAGTAGCAAGTTCAACCAACCAACCAACCATTAGGAGCTCAGCTCAAAGTTTAATTCACAATGCGAACATATACTCACATCGCGAATTCAACTTTGAGCTGGGTGCCTAACGGTTGCATTGCTATAATTGACGAAGATTGAGGATATAGCGCTATATTCTCAATCTTTATATTCTAGCAACAACCATTAGGAACCCAGCTCTAAGTTTAATTCGCGATGCGAACATATACTCGCATTGAGAATTAAAGTTAGAGTTGGGTTGATGGATTCCCATTGAAAATAAAAACACGATTCCTTCCTGCTTAAGTTGCTTGTGGGCCAATGACTCATTGACCCACAAGAAAGAAGCAGGAACAAATCAGGTTTTCGCCTTTTAGATATTGAAAAAATGGCGAATATTCGAAATAGCGAATATATATCATTATATTCTAAATATTCGCAAATTATCGAGGTTGCGATATTCGCGATAAAAATTTGCAATTGGAATATTCGCGCTCAACACTATTACATAAGTGTTCAACGTGATATAACAAATAAAACTAATGTGACAAGTATCACTTCGTGCTCATTATAAACTGAAAAATAGATTAATATAAAGTATGTGATAACATATCAGTGCAACAATATAGTGATCAGAAATTAGTCCCCAAAAGATTATAAAAATATATAAAAATATCTGGTAGTTAGTATCGCTAGTTGTATTAGCAAATGCTGATAAAATTTGTTAATGGTAGGTTAACATGCAGCATTAGTCTCCTTGGAGGCCGGGTAACAACAGCAGGGCTGGCGTCTGGGGCGTCCCCCTGATGCACAGCCTCTTACCTCACCTTCTGTTCGGTGGTTAGGTTAAGTTAGGATACCATATTTTAACATATAATAAATATGATTTTTTATCATTTAAACCAAATGGTGAGTGCCTGTTTTTACTTTTCCAACATTGTACTTCAGGTTATCAAAATTAGGGTTATTCACTTTAGAAAAAAGACGACTGAGGGGAGATCTAATAACTATGTATAAATATATCAGGGGTCAGTACAGAGATCTCTCCCATCATCTATTTATCCCCAGGACTGTGACTGTGACAAGGGGACATCCTCTGCGTCTGGAGGAAAGAAGGTTTGTACACAAACATAGAAAAGGATTCTTCACTGTAAGAGCAGTGAGACTATGGAACTCTCTGCCTGAGGAGGTGGTGATGGTGAGTACAATAAAGGAATTCAAGAGGGGCCTGGATGTATTTCTGGAGTATAATAATATTACAGGCTACAGCTACTAGAGAGGGGTCGTTGATCCAGGGAGTTATTCTGATTGCCTGATTGGAGTCGGGAAGGAATTTTTTTTCCCCTTAAGTGAGGAAAATTGGCTTCTGCCTCACAGGGGTTTTTTGCCTTCCTCTGGATCAACTTGTAGGAAACAGGCCGAACTGGATGGACAAATGTCTTTTTTCGGTCTTATATACTATGTTACTATGTTACTATGTTAGTGGTAAATATGAGTCAATATGTATCACCTTTATTTAGAAATAGAAATTCAAAATTTACAGGAAATTTTGAAAAATTTGTAATTTTCAAAATTTGAATTTCTCTGCTTTACATTTCCCATATGTCTACTTTACGGTGGCATCATTTTGAAAATGCCATTTTAATTTTTTAGGACGTTAGAAGGCTTAGAATTTTAGAAGCAATTCTTACATTTTTAAAGAAAATTTCCAAAACCCACTTTAAGGACCAGTTCGGTTATGAAGTCACTTTGTGGGCCTAACATAGTAGAAACCACCCAAAAATGACCCCATTTTAGAAACTACACCCCTCAAGTTATTCAAAACTGATTTTGTAAACTTTATTAACCCTTTAGGTGTTCCACAAGAATTAAAGAAAAATGGAGATGAAATTTCCAAATTTCACACTTTTTGGCAGATTTTCCATTTTAATAATTTTTTTTACTGTAACACAGCAAGGTTTAACAGACAAACTGAACTCAATATCTATTACCCTAACTCTGCAGTTTACAGAAACACCCCATATGTGGTTGTCGACTGCTATATGGGCGCACGGCAGAGCTTAGAACAGATGGAGCATGATATGGCTTATGGAGGGCAGATTTTACTGGCATAATTTTCAGGTGCCATGTCGCAATTGAGAACACCCTGAAATACCCCTACAGTGGAAAACCCCAAGTAGTGACCCCATTTTAGAAACTACACCCCCAAAAGAATTTTTCATGGCATGTAGCGAGCACTGTGACCCAGCAAGCGATTCATAGAATTTAGAAATATTTGGCTGTGAAAATGAAAAGTTTCATTTTTTACAAGAAAATTTCATTTTATGCCCACATTATTCATTTTCACAAGGGGTAACAGAGTAAATTACCCCCACAATTTGTTACCTATTTTCTCCTGAATATGGCAACACTTCATATGTGCTTGTAAACTGCTGTATGGGCACACTGTAAAGTTCAGTGTTTTGATAAGCAACAGCCTATGTATTTGATTCGGTATCCTACAAATTTTATATATATAAATATATATATATATATATATATATATATACATATATAAAAAATGGCAGCACCGTCTAAAGATGCTATGGCGGGTGCAGGGCCACACAAGGATTGACAAGTCCCAGATAGTATAAAAATGAAAAAGCGGCAACACTCCAAAAATGAAACTAAAATCCCATTTTATTCACCCATGTGGGCAGCGCGACGTTTCAGCTCCTACCTTTTAATTTTTGGAGTGCTGCCGCTTATATATATATATATATATATATATATATATATATATATACTTTATGTGGTCGGACATAGTCACTAAATATATCAGCTAAGGGTCCATTCACACGTTCGTAGAATGGGTCCGCATCCATTCCGCATTTCTGCTGAACGGGTGCGGACCCATTCATTCTCAATGGGGACGGAAAGGATGCGGACAGCACACATTGTGCTGTCTGCTTCCGCATTTTCGGTCCGCGGCTCACAAAAAAATTGAACATGTCCTATTCTTTCCATAATAGCGGACAAGAATAAGTACTTCTAAAGGGGTGCCGGCCCCTTATATGTCATCACATTGCAGAGGCTCTGAGCTACCAGAACTTACAAAGTCATAGTCCCCCTTTATAAAACAACACCCGTCAAGGTATTCATCTAGAGGTGTAATGAGAATTTTTAGCTTTGTTATGGGTTTTATTAGAATGCCAATTAAAATGTGGAGAAAAGGGAAATAATTTTTTTTACCAGCATACAGTTTTAAGGGGGTGTTTGATAAAATGATCAAAGGGGGTTTAGTTAAAGTCAACAGAGGTGTGGTAGATTCTAAAACAATCTTTTATGCAAAGACCCGGCTTTGAGGAGCACGTCTCACAATGGTCAATTGTCTTTCCTGATTCCATTTCTGGAGCATACACGACACCTTTTTTGTGGCCATCTCTGTGAGGGGAACTACCCAGGGAAATGCTGTCCTCGTATTATTCTGCTCTCACTTCCTGTGGCCCTGCTCCCTTCCCCTTCCTGTTCCCCAAATAAAAAGGTCTTTATTACTTTTTCTTGAAAGTGCAGGAATTTTCCACTGTTTTCTGCACTTCTGTATATTACAAAAGCATTATAGAGGGCTGTTTGCGTCAGATGCAATACCAATTTTTTATACCATGCTCGAGTTTTGCGGAGGGCAGTGTATGGTTGCAGTACCTGGTCTGACAGATCAACCCCTGCCATAAACTTATTATAGTCCTGGATGTACACAGGTTTGGGGACTGATTCTGTGGATCCACGAACTGGGACAGGGGTGGATTTGTCAGCATGTATGGTAGTAAGTACAAAGACATCACGCTTGTCTTTGTACTTAACAAGCATCATGTTATCACTGCAAACTGCCCTGCTTTTCCTCACTTTTGTTATTTGGTCTATAACATTTTCAGGCAGATGTTTTTTGTTTCGTCTGATAGTTCTGCATGCCACAGTGTCTCTGGAAAACAGGCATTTCAGTAGTGGGACACTTGTGTAGAAGTTGTCAAGGTACAAGTTGTACACTTGACCTAGCAGGGTGCAAATCAAGTCCCATACTATTTTGCCTGCTATTCCAAGGACAGGGGGGCACTCTGGGGGTTCGATTTTTTAATCTCTTCCCTCGTAAGCTCTGAATTTATGTGTATAGCCACTTTGAGTTTCACATAATTTGCAGATTTTGATGCCATATCTGACCCGTGTGTTAAGCAGGTATTGGCGAAAATGCAGTCTGCCCTTGAAGTGCACAAGGGATTCATCAATGGACAGATGTTTTTGGGGGGTATATTTGTATACCTGGCCAATTTGAGATTATAATAATCTATAATGGGCCGAATTTTGTATAAACTATCATATTCAGGATCATTAGATGCTGGGCAATCTGCATTATTATTATAATGTAGAACTTCGAATCGGGTCCTGGGCATCATGGTGCGGTATATTGGCGTGTGATGTAAAAGATCATTACTCCAATATGACCGTAGTGATGGTTTTTTAACTATCCCCATATTAAGTATTAGACCCCAAAAAAAAATCATTTCCACAGGGGTCGTAGGAGTCCACTGAAGGAGTCTTGCATAGTATGAGTTGGGGTGGGTGGCTAAAAATTGATTGGCATAAAGATTAGTTTGCTCCACCATCATGCTTATCAATTCATCAGTAAAAAAAGGTGGAAAAAATCAGCTTCCTTGAACCCTGCAGTGTTCACATGAATGCCTGTAGTGGCCATAAAGTCCGGCACCTGAGGTACAAAGTTAGTAGCTGAAGTCCAGCTGGGGTAATTTGCAGAATCTGATTCACTGCTAACTCTAGTGCATCTGTGAGAGGGTTCGTCAATTGAATCAGAAGAATAGGTATACATAAGAAAAGGTTCTTCTTCTCCACTGTCAGTCAGACTCTGAGGCAAATATGGCATAAGTCTCCTCGGCCCTGTACACCCGTTGAGACATTTTGTAACTTTGACAACTAATACTAACTTGGAAAGTACATTTTTTTTAAATTAAATTTTTTTATTTTTATTTTTACTAATAAATGTCTATCTCACCTATCCTAAAAATAGAGCGCTAACCCTGATGAATTCCTAATATTAAGATAAGGACCCAAACATGCTTTCTCCCCAATATGCTAAATGAGCCCTAATTTTTATTAAATTTTTATTTTATTCTGAAAAAAATAGAAAAAAAAGTGCTCCAAAAGCAGTGGAGCTTTATATCAGTCACTGGTGACAGAAATTTGTCACTACTGGCAAAATCAGTGACAAAATCAAGGACTGGTCACAGATGGAAGACAGAGGTTCGTCAAGTACTGAGGTCCCCAATAATGTTTTTTTTTACTTTTTTTTTTCAATAAACGTTAAGTGTAACTTACCCTAAAACTAGGACTCTAACTCTGATAAATCCCTAACGAACGCTAATGAATTCCTAATGCTAAGACAAAAAGCTTTCTGACAGGTTACTGACCGGAACAAGTCATTTATTGAAGGGTAATTGGGGGTGTTGATGTCCTGTCACTATTGGTAAATCACTGACAGAACACAGTGACAGATCATATACTGTAGTAGGGAAAATGAGGGGTGATGATAGAGCACTTTTAGTTTTTTTTTTAGTTTTTTACCAGTCACAATGATAGCTGGATGGGACTACAGGAGGAGATGTGTGCACATGCGCATGATCGCTGACAGGGAGGAACAGATGTATCACAGTGATTTACGGCCGGGACCACAGCTGATTGGTCCCTGGCTGTCAAGCAGGAGTTGTTCAAAATGATTTTATTAAGGCAGGAATTTCAATAAATTCGCCAAACAATGAGACATAGTCAAGTAAGTACATCGGATGTAGCATATGGTTACATTTATAAACACCCAAGCATATGTGATGGCTACTCAGAGTAGAAAATGGCTAACAAATGAGAGCTCTCCTCATGAAAACGTCCATGATAGTCTGATGCAAGTAGAGCAAAAGTGAACAAGAAGGCCTAGAATAATCCCAGGTAAACATAGAGAGACAAAAAAGGACACCACAGGGCGGGAAAACACATAAGGAGCAGGGAAGGAAGGGAAGGGAAGGGTAATAAGGCAGGTATCTCAAAGTATACTATAAGGCACGTAGCTCATGAAGTTCCCAAGGGGAGCACCCCAGAGGACACCCAGGCCGAGAAAGCCGTTGAAGCATGAAACTGAATCCATGGATCCCATGTCTTATAGAAGACCAAAGATGCATCGCGATCCACGGCACCCAATTCCTCCATGTGTACTAACGAGTCAATAGCTGTGACCCATTGAGACCGTCTAAAGCTCTCCGTCGATCGCCAGTTCCGCGGGAGTATTTGTTTCACTAAATGCTGTATTGTTGCCAAAACATTAATAACAGGTAAACTGAATAACAAAACAGTAAGAAAGTTGGCGGCTACACTCTTATTGTGATGATGAACAATAGATCAGGTGCTCACCTGAACGTGACTATACCCTAAGCATGTCACAAAATGGAGGACGACATATAACAATGCAGGGGCACACCGATACTATTCCAGGGAACCATCCAATTGTAAAATGAATTATTTATTGACCATTAAAAATCAGATAAAAACACTCTAAAGATAATATCAATGGCTAGTGAAGTAATTGCAACCAATAAGGTGAAGGGATATTCCTCTATGGCTGGATTAGCAGCAAAACACTAATATCTGGATGTAGATGGAAAACTACTAGTATATAAGATACCTTGTGCCAAAAAATTCTTTGTGCAAAAAATATTTCATGTGCAAAACATTATTCCATACTAACATATGTGCAAAACCGCAAGTAGTTGTGCAATATAGTGCAACCAATTATGTGCAAACACGCAAAAGTCAATAAATAGATGATCTGACAGTGTTGTCCTAAGATGCTGTTTGAGTGGTATACACCCAATCCTTCAATCCTGTGTGATTCAAAATGTCCAAGTTATATGAAACTTTACTATGACTGTCCAAGTATATCCTTATATTGATTGAAACCTTCACAAGAACTTGATATCATACCCGGGTATACACGTGCAGTGTGCGTGTACCTCACTCGTCTGCCATCAGATAGGGCTGAACACTTGGATTGTCCTTTGACTCCCGGGGGAGGGAAGAGAAGTCTCACCTCCTTTACACCACCTCACTCGTCCCCTGCCCCAGGTGCCTTACCTCCGCTCCGGTGAATTAGCTTACAGTCCGTAGCTATGGCTCCTGCGCCCGCGGCGTCCCGCGCGGCATCTGGGTCTCCCGTGGCGTCCCACGTGACCAGTAGTTCCGATACTTTAGGAGGAGGCACCGCTGGGTCCTACACACCGCTGGTTATTTGATTGTTAACCAGATTGTTGAATTCCGGTGCCGATGTGGGGGTTGTGTGGGGGGGGGGGTGTTCATCCAATAGGTCACACTACTTGTCCGCCCATACGCGTTTCGGGGTTCGACCCCTTCTTCAGTGGATGCAAGTAGTGTGTATGATGCTTCTTTAAATAACCTCTGCACTCAATGTCCCAGCAGGAATCCCAAAAATCCGAAATGGATCCATTTTTCAATATGGATCCATTATTCAATAGCGGCCACGGAAGAGCCTTAAGGTGCCTAATCCACCTTAAGGCTCTACTAATACCGATGCTTACTCCTTTCGAGGCTGCACTATTACTAGTGGCATGGTACCACTGAGAGAAGCCAGATCTAGAAAGATTAGGAATACGTCCGGTTTTAAAATGGGACTCCTGAATCATTATGATATCGGATTTTAGCTGGCGCAATATTTGGAGGATACAGCTTCTCTTAGTTGGTGAGTTAGCCCCTTTCACATTAAATGAAGTAAGATTGATTGTTCGACCTCTCATAAACGTACCCAAAATGTCAAAGGTGGTGTATGATGCACATCGAATGCCCAACCTGAAATATTGCCCTTAAATAAAAGATCGTACAGTACACGAACGATTAACGTAGACATGTTCAGAACAGAAAACATACAGATGTAGAACAAATTGAGGCTCAAAAAAGATCATAATTGGAGGGGGTGCGGGTGGGATATATGAAAAAACACCCTGAGAACCTGATCGTGCAGGCCCCACCACACAAGCCCAACGCTGGCTATCTAATGAAAGTTATATACCAATACCCCTCTATTACTATGCTGTCAGTGCTGCTGGGATATAAAACAAAGAACATTAATAAAATTAGTGTGATTCAAACGAACAAAAGATGAATGAAAATATGAGCGAATCATATATAGCTGAGCCCCAAATAAGAGCTAAGGCCATAACCGCCTGTACCCAAACATGGACCCCAGTGCCCTCAGGCCGGGTTCTCCCTCACAGCGCGCTTTCTGTTTCTTGGCGGGCGTTGGTGTTTCACCAATTCCCACTGGTGGTTCTGAGACTGGGGTGGAAGCCCTGAAAACTCCGGGATTGGGAGCCACGAGGCGATGGATAGGGGAGCTATGTGCAAGGCTTCCCAAACCCCAGGTAAGTCCTCCGGAGAACGGACAATCAATCTTTTGTTGCCAGCGGTGATTAATAACCCAAAGGGGAATAGCCACCTGTAAGGGATCCCCTCCTCTCTCAGCTTGTCCGTTAGTGGCTTCAGGACTCTCCTTTTCTGCAGGGTGGAAGGAGCCAAATCCTGGAACACTTGTATTTCGGCACCTTCGAATGCTATATCACCCATTTCTCTCGCTTTGGACAAAATGGCAGAAGTATCACAGAAGGAGAGGAGACCGCAGATGATGTACCGGGGGCGCTCATTGGCTGGGGGTTTGGGCCTAAGAGCCCTATGAGCTCTCTCAATAACAATGGCGCCCGCGCGCATGTCACCTAGAAGCGCCACGAATAGTCTGCGGACAATGTCCACAGTGTCCTCTTTATCTTCGCGTTCAGGGAATCCTCGCACACGCACATTCTTTCTTCGATTTCTATTCTCCTGGTCTTCTAGCTGAAGAAACGCTTCATTAATCTTCGCAGCATGATCTCGCATATTTGTATTCACACTGTCATTGAACACAGCCATGTCCTGCTGCGCCTGCTCTAGGCTGTCTACTCTCTCCCCAATGTGGCGGACATCCGCCCTTATTGCAGCTAAATCCGAGGCAAGAGGAGCAAGAGCTCGCCGTAGTGCTGCCTTTAGGAAGCCCCTTGAGATTGTGTGGGACTCACCCCTGGCCGAAGAGACAGAGGCGCTGTCCATATCTGAGACCTCGCTGCCGATGTCCTCTTCTTGCTGAGGCGGCGCCATCTTAGGTTGAGGAGCCTCGGGTCTAGGCATATCCTTTTGCAGGAATTTGTCCATGACAGCAGCTGAAGAGCGCTGCTTGGGGGTTCCACGCTGTTCCCCTGGGCCAGCACGATGTTTGTCCTTCATTGTGGGTCTGGTATAGCTGAGACAAGGGCTAGGTAGGGCACTGACAGCGGGAGAGCTCTAGTCAAGCGTACGCCATGTAGCGCGGTCAGGCCAACAGCCGTAAGCATTAATTCTTAATGAGGTATGCCATGACTAATGTAAAAATGAAAATCAGACATCATATAGAACATAGAATGTGTCGGCAGATAAGAACCATTTGGCCCATCTAGTCTGCCCAATATGCTGAATACTATGGATAGCCCCAGGCCCTATCTTATATGAAGGATGGCCTTATGCCTATCCCATGCATGCTTAAACTCCTTCACTGTATTTGCAGCTACCACTTCTGCAGGAAGGCTATTCCATGCGTCCACTACTCTCTCAGTAAAGTAATTCTTCCTGATATTACTTTTAAACCTTTGCCCCTCTAATTTAAAACTATGTCCTCTTGTAGCAGTATAGAAACATAGAAACATGACAATCTCTTTCTAAGAAAGCTAGAACCAGCCCTGTACCTCGCATGGATCCAGAGATCTCCCAATTCATTGCTCTGCTAGATTTATACCAAGCTGACAGCTCAAAGGGAGTGTCTTTTCTGCTGCAGCTAAGGGGGCGTGTCCATGCTCTCCCTATAAAAACTCAGCAGACAGTTGAAGGATGGAACTGAGCATGTGCGGCCTTCTCATTGAGCAGGGCAAAGAAATAAGGAAAAAATAACAAACAGATGGCGCTATACAGATACATTTTATTGAATAACTCAGTGGCTATACTTAATTTTTAACGACATGCAATTATAAAAGTATTCAGATCCAGGTGCTGGTTGAAAACTGTAGAATATTTATGCCAATACAAACTGGGGGTTTCTTTTAAAGCTTTTCTTAACATTTTGGAAACATGCATCGGGAGTCTGCCAGGTTCTACTCCGTCAAGGATTAAGGTAATATACAGAGCTTGGCCTAGCGCCCTGTGCATACATTTCTGTGATGCCCCTATCTATTTTAAAAGAAAAAAAATTTCAGAAAAAGTATTAAGTTAAAATAAGGAATTCAAATAAGTATTCCAATTGCCATTAAGTATATAGGAAATGATCACACATGAGTTTATAATAGTATAATTGTGGTGAAACTGACTACTATGAGACATGTCACTTACCATCTTAGTGAAGATAATAAATAATGGATTCCAGTTATCAAATATTTCTTCATAATATTAATGGACTGATAAATCCTAGTATATATGTCTAGATAAATATATACCGATACATCTCCTAGACCAGTGATGGGCAGCGTGCGGCTCTCCAGCTGTTGCAGAACTACAACTCCCAGCATGCAAAGCCTGTCTATAGCTATCAGCCTACTGCAGGGCATGGTGGGAGTTGTAGTTTAGCAACAGCTGGAGAGCCGCACGTTGCCCATCACGATCCTAGACCCATCACTCCTAGCATTAAGTTCAATGACATGTGCAATGTACCTGTGTGACACATCCTAGAAAATCTGTTGACATGCCCAGTTTGAGATAAGGTAGGAGGTAGGGTGAAATGGAACAAACAAGGCGGTGTTATGTGTGCGGGTGACATGCATAATGACATCAGCACACGCACATATCGTGCAAAGTCACCAGATTCAATTGGACAAGGAAGTTGGGCAGGTACACGTGACATAACAGCTGGCTCCTTTCATTACTAATGTATAAAAACCGCACTTATTTAAAGGCTTTGGGAAATATGGCGGATGGACATAAAGGATGGGGGCCTTTTAGGCCGCCCACCTTTATGTCTACAAAAATCCAAACAATTCCACCATATTTCCCAAAGCCCAGTAGGAAGAGAAACCTAGTAATTCTGCAGGGCCTTTGACATATCCAAGCGTTAGTGTAAAATTATGAGAATTGTGTCATGGAATGTCAAGGGCCTGAGGGCCCCCAAAAGCAAATATCAATCTTAAGACATCTCAGGAGGTTGGATGTTCATATTGCACTCCTGCAGGAGACCCACCTGGAGGAACTAGATTTCTGGCGTATGAAACGGTTGTGGGTAGGTCAGGTCCTGGGATCTTCGTCTATAGATAAAAAGGCGGGAGTATTAACCCCTATCCACAGACGGGTAAATCATAACATAGTTGAAAGCCATAGTGACGATTCTGGGAGACTGATTTCTGTTACGCTAGATTCAGACGGGGGTCAAGTTAACGATTGTTAATGTATACGGCCCTAACTCAGCTCATGCCACGTATTTCAAAGAACTGACACCGTTGATAATTCGCGAAGGGAGTGGACAGTTACTGGTGACTGGGGATTTAAATGCAGTCAGAGATGCGAGAAAGACCGCAGAAACCCACATGATGATCAAATAGCTGTGCCACGAGGCAGCTTCGATAGACTCATTTCTACAGGCCACAGACCTAACAGATGTTTGGCGGTTTTTCAACCCTGTCGAGAGAGAATTCACCCATTTCTCTCACGTCCAGAATTCATGGCCTAGAATCGACTACATTTTAGCTTCACAACAACTGATGCGCACAGAGTGGAAAGGGCCGAAATTCTGGACATGGTCATATCTGACCATGCCCCTGTAATGGTCAACTTAGCAGAGGTCATCCCCAGGGGCCAGGATATTATATGCCGGCTCCCTAGCCATCTTTTCTCTGACGAGGATTTTTAGACAAACTAGGCTGGTGGTGGGAATTTTCGGAAGACAATAAAGCGCATGCAGAGGACCATGTTCTCTTCTGTGAAACGGCAAAATCAGTACTAAGGGACGCATCATTTCCCATGTTTCCGCTAAACCGAAGAAAATCAGAGAGCAATATAAACTGGCGTCAGAAAACGTGAGAAAAGCTTACACGCTCTTCATAGAGGACCCGTCCGACCAACTTAAGATTGGTTGGGTGACGGCCAAGCACTTATATGACCACTATCTAGAGGCGCAGTCCAGGCTGTTCCTAGACCAAAAATCTGCTTCCTTCTATAAGTTTGGGAACAAAGCTGGCAAGATGTTAGCATCCTTGGCAAGATCGCATAGAGGTACGTTGTGTATAAACAGCATCCTAGATGAGAGGGGTGGGAAGCTGCGAGATATGAAAAGTATAACAGAATGTTTTGCACGATTTTATGCTTAACTTTACTCACAAGGTCCATGGGATGGTAATAAAGCTAGAGAGCCACTGTCCAAACTTAGACTCCCCCAGATTTCAGAGGAAGCCCTGACCTGGCTGTATCAATGCCCAGATCACAGACGATGAAATAATGAAGACAATTAAATCTTTGTCAAATGGGAAAGCACCAGGGCCAGGCGGTTACCCAAGCTAATTTTACAAAATGTTGCTTTCTGAGACTTCCTCGCCCCAGAGGGCCATCTTCAATTCGATACTGGAAGGGGGAGACATTATGCCTACGGGAAACACTGCCCATATTAAAGTAATTTTAAAGCCAGGAAAAGACCCTACCTTAACAAGCTCTTATAGGCCGATATCATTAATTGAGATTTAAATGATTGGCGAGCACTCCAACTGGTAAAGGAAAGTCATACGTTTTTAATAAAATAATCTAATGATCTAATAAGATTTGTGTAAATAACCGGATCAGATCAGTAGAAGTACCAATATAAAATAGGATAAGATAAACAAATCAGATAAAAAAGATAAACAAATAAGATAGAAAAAAATCATGCATGCAATACACTCCTAGTCAGATAAACTGTGGTGGATCTATAATCAAATTGTGGGCTCAAGTTGAGTGATCTATATGGCTGAAGCCGTAATTGTTGAATTGAGGCCTCAACACCAGAGTCTCTCCTATCTTGTCCTTCTAAAAGGTGCACTAGATCAGCTGGTTGTTATTTCGTGTACCGACATGTGACACGGGCTTTGCGGACTAAAGCAGGGCTCCAGACAAAAAAAAATATCAAGGAGCCATTGGCTCCTAACCTGAAAAATCTAGGAGCCAAATGAAATTTTTAGTCGCCAAATTTAAAATACATATAATGAGATTTTCTAAGCCACACCCACGCAGTTAAAGGGTTTCTGTAGTCATTTCCATGACCTGTCAGACTAGCCAGATTCGCATTGGTAATTCGTGTGCTCTCTGCATCCGTATGTCCATTTCACACCCCCCAAAAAAGATAGAACATGTCCTATTCTTGTCCGCACCACGAACAAGGATAGGACTGTTCTATGATGAACCGGACGTTCCATAAAGCGCAGAACGCACATGCCATTATCCATGTTTTGCAGATCACCAATTTACGGACTGTAAAAAATCCAACAGTCGTGTGCATGAGCCCTTACAAAGGGTGACATTTGCAACATAAATTGATGTGATGTAGATTTTCTTGTGGAAAGTGTCTGCAGAGAGTGAATGAGATTTCTTAAAGGTTAAATATACGTTCCTAAAATCCCTAAAATGTATTTTCGCAATGTCCTGCAGGAAGACTGTTGCGCTTATTACAGGAACAGGCCCCAGTGTCGGCTCCTGCCTGTGCCCACTCCATAAAGCCTGGCACAGCACTTTAGCTCAGGGTCTTTTGTACTGACAGGTTATGCAGAGATTTAAGAATAAGCAATTTTTGGCATCTGGGTTTGTTTTTTTATTACACATTGGCCAAGATTTACTAATCCTGTAGATGGTGACCCAGACCTGCACCAGATCTATCACAGAGGTCAGGCTGGAAGATAAAACTGGTGCAGGGACAGACCATTAAGGATCCATTCACATGTACGCAAGTGTATTGCGGATCCACAAAGCTACGGATACCGGTTGTGCGTTGTGCATTTTGTGGCCCGCACATGGCCGGCCCTCCGATAGAAATGCCTATTTTTGTCTCCGATTGCGGACAAGAATAGGACATGCTCTACCTTTTTGCAGGGTTGCGGAATGGAGCAACAGATGCGGACAGTACACGGTGCACCTTTTGCAGGCCCATTCAAATGAAGGGGTCCGTCCGTTGTGCAGAATTGTGGGACAGATGCAGACCCAGAACTACGGACGTGTGAGCGGACCCTTACTCTGACTCTGTACCAGCTACTGATTGGCTAATTTTGAGTCAGAATTTTATGCCAGAACTGTGGCACAATGTTGGCACTAAGTGGTGCATCTAGGGCTCTATCCATTTCCGCTTCCCCTAGGTGTAGAAGACCTAGATGCGCCACTTTTTAGACAGATCTTTGGCGCAGATACATTAGAAAATATGGGCCAGTGTGTCTTCCTCCTAAACTGAAAAAAAAAAAATTCCAATAAAAACACAGAAGTGCAGAAAAACCACCAAATACCCACATGTGAAATCATCCTCAGGCACAGATTGTGCACCAAAAAGCCACCAGCAGCAGCATCTGCCTCCCACTGTTTTCAATGGGAGACGGCATGTAACGTGGCCACGGCTTATAGCGGCTAAACCACAAAGGGGTCTGCAGATTGAAACTGAAAAACCGCACCATGTGAACCAGCCCTAAAGCAGATTTTTTGACTGGCTGGGACTGACGTATTAGATTCTGCCACTCTCTGAAATGGGACCGATAATAGAGAATGAAGTGAAGATTTGTGCAGGTCCTTTTAAGAGTAAAACACTAACATTGTAAGCAAATATCCCCAGCACCCGTGGTACTACAAATACCATAGAGCCAGCCTAGCTAATCATATGTGGAATCTGACTGTACAACCCCCACTAGTTGGCCGGGGCAGAACATGTTGCTGTGACCACCCAGGCTCCCTCACCTTCACACAAGCGCTCCTCATACATAGTGACCGGATACTGCATACCATTAGCGCTGTCCATCAAAACGCCCGCGATACTAAGCCCCGCCCACCGAGCATAAGCCCCGCCCATCCATCGGCAACAGCCTATCACAATGCTGGAGTGCCAGATTAGCCAATCAGTGAGCAGAATCCAAAGTCTTTTGCCTGCATGGGACCAGACATCTGATTGGAGGATGAGGTTTCTTGCTATTCCGGCTGGGCTGACAATGGTGATTCGATGTGTGAAGCGCAATGTTTGAAAGAGCAGTGGAGTGTCTAGGCGCAAATGGCGACAAGACTACAAAGTCTTGTCGCCATTGTGCAATTCTAAGTCGCATTGGCGACCATTTTAGTCGCCATCTGGAGCCCTGTAAAGGTTGTAAAAGTCCGTATGTAGTTCTTAATGTCCAATCCTTGTTTGTGTGGATCAAGGTAAATGGTGGAGAATATTTTCCTCTTACCTCATAAGATGAATCGAGAGGTGAATAAGGACGCCACACGTGTAAGCGGGGATCGCGTCCTCCGCTATGCTTACCCGGCAGGTTCCCCTGAGGTCTCGCGATATTCGGCGTAGTTTCCTCTTGTCGCCTGGGAGACGCGTGCCTCAAACGGGGATATACTTATTAATATTACAAGTAGTCTTATTTTACAGCATGGCCATGCTTAGACTTTATGGAGTCCTCTCTTGGTGGGCGATCCAAACCAGACGCGTTTCAGGATAACTCCGATCCCTTCCTCAGTGGTATCGCCATTAATGCTGTGTCTCCATTTTATAACTGCCAGGGTTTCGTCAAACATGTGGTACTGGATTTTTAGATCAATTAGGATTACCAACGATAGTCTCCTGGTTAGTCCACATGTCAGTTACATTGGTAGCAAATTGAGCATCCAATTCCTTTAAGAACTAGTTACATATCTTATCATAAGAGAGTGTCTAGTATTAAACATCTGAAACAGGAAATCCCTCAAAAACGCACCTGCGTTTTGGGTGCGGTTTCGATGCGTTTTAATTGTAATCGTGCGTTTTTTCCACTCTAGATTCTTTACATATATCTCTACACAGTCAATAGAGCTTTTCGATCACATGTATTGCATACTCAAAATAAATCCATAAAGTTGTTCCACACTGCAAAGCACATTGTAGATCTACAGTTATTGTTCAGTATCTAGAGGAGGGAAATTTCTAAAAGACGCACCTGCGTTTTCAATGCGATTTTTTTTGCCCCTCAACTCCTTGTGTGTATCTTTACACAATCAATACAACTTATAGATTCCATGTGTTGCATATTAAAAATAAAAATAAATCATAAGGATATTCCACACTGGGGAGCATACTTCCAATTCATACTTGCTCTGCATAGTGGCATCTATCATGTATATATTGACTTCACTATTACGGGTTAGGTGGTTACACATCACTAATCTATTGTAACATTCTACCCACTACATCCATAGTATATCGTAGAGTTCACTCTTGATCAACGTATAACAGAATGACTTGATAGAAGTAGTTAGACTTAATGCCCATGGTCAAGATGGTGTCACAGTGTCGGGAAACGGCCAGACTGCGACAACGAAATCGACACATGGGCACATGGTCTATAAAAAGCCATACAATTCGGCCTCGCTATTCAAACCCACTGGTAACAGTGATCCGAATTCATAGATCCTCCGTGATTCGATCCTCGACATCTGTTTTATATAATCACCACCCCGCCAATGGCGATCTACCTTCTCCAATGCCACAAAAAATAGATTAGATGGATCTTTGTTGTGTACTTCACTGTAATGTTTTGAAAGACAATGTTTTTCATAGCCTTTTCTGATGTTGGCTGAAAAGGGACAGTTTTGCTTATTGGAAAGTGGAGATTTATATCTATCCCCTTTTTCCGTCCTTTCTCTTCTATTCCGAGACTGATGCCCTTGTTTCCCAAATAACCCGCTTATACTGTGTATTATTATACCTCTTCCAGTCCGTCATATATACCCCAGGAGTAACATACAAGCCTCGCAGATACTTATATATAAAAATAGTTTACTGAGAACATAGAGATGACAAAGCAATGGACATTATACATAAAGATACAGACACTACAAATAACACAATACATACAGTACACCACCACACACAGCTGCCTCCGTTCCTGTCCCCCCTGGCTGCTAAGCAATGTGGCTAATAATGTGTATGTATATAGAGTATTTCCAGAGTTCTGGATCTACACCAACTCACATCCAGTACCTGACCGTTAGTACATGTACATTTAGAGACTCATGCATAAATAGCATATATAATCTACTGGTAATACAATTGCAGACTATAAACATCTATATGTACACGTATAAAGTCTACTGGGATATTATACTAATACACATACACACATATAACCAGATATATACTTAGCTTGCTCCTGAAGTGCTGTTAGCCAGGGGTCCAGGGAAAAGAGACCCACTACCTCCAAAGTTTCACCTATATCTTGCTGTGTTCCAGCCCCCACACCATGGACTCCACCCTGAGACCACCCATACCTCTTACGATGTGCCCTTCCTGCCTTTGATATGCTAACAAGGGACACCATGCTACAGGCAATACTGATATCACTCAATGGATGAAACTCACTGAATAATACCAGTATATGCTATATCATATTTGTGTGGTCATCAGGCTGAAGTTCTGGCTAAGAGCCATATTTTCCCCTAACATATCCCCTGTTGTCGGACTACCGACACACTATGTTGGAAGCCTGATCTATGTGTGGGAGTGTTTACAATGAGAAAAAAAAACATGATAAAAAGTAACAAACACAATGCATCATAAGCTTATATATGTTGCATTTTTGGACAATCTGTGATTCATCTTCTTATGCATGGATGATCTCGATGTTCATCTGGGATTTCACAAGGAGGGGATTGTCTGGTGCCATCATAATGGGTCTTGACAGATGTCTGGTCGCCTTCTTAGATCAAGGGCTCTCTGGGCATTTCTCCACCTGAAATCATATTAAAGCACAACAGTCTGCTCCACGGGGGAGCATACCTCAAGAACTGCAGTTCTGAAAATCCATCAGGAGATATCATGGCCTCCCCCTGTTGACAGAATCTGTAGGTAACACTTGGCACTCTTAGTAGATACATTACAAACCGAGGCTATATATCACAACCCAGTGGGAGTTCCCACTTGCACCGGCTGCGCCCAAGTTCCGCGTCCGACTGGACAGTCGCAATTTAAAGCGCCTCTACAGATCACTGTGGGGTCAACCCACTCCCTCGCAGAATCCCCAATAGGGAGAGCTATGCCCCACAACCTACTGGCTGCGCCGCTGACTTTATGGGCTAGCACCCAAATTACACGCTGTGCCTCTATGGTAGTTAGTCACTACTGTTACCAGTCAGTTTTGGCCTGACTAAACTCCTACTTATAAGTGCCAGTGACAGACAGGGAGATAGACTGCCATTTCTCCATACTTAGGGACCCAATTCAGAAGCTGTTTACCTGAGTAAGACAGATATGCAATGACATGCCCTTATGATGAGCAACAGACCACCAAAAATTAGCCTACAGACATAGGCGAGGGCGGCCTCACACAACCAGACTTTGTCAGTATTATTAAGGTACCTGCCAACATGAAAAGAGCACTCACAGACTGAACTGTCCTATGGTGCAAGAGGTTATCAAAGGTTTTATGCACAACAATCCTTTATGAACCAACAGTATTGCCAATTGATGCAAGCACAAGAGCTTATCTAAAATCTATTGTCTCCTCATGGTTGAGGGACAATGCCATCTGTTAGTGAGCTGTATGGCCCCCTGAGGCTGTGGTGACCTCAGGCAATGGTCTCTACAATCGAGAGAGTCATAAATTCCTAACAGCTCCCCCAACAGACACCTGGGTGTAGAGATTAAAGACAACAACTCTATCACCTTTGCATTACTGAGGACAGACAAACAAAAGGTTCTTCAACAGTAAACCTAAGCCCCCCCCCCCCCCCCCGTGTTGGTGTCCATGTCACCATACGCTAGGGGCTATTATAGATTTACATTGATTGCAGGCTCTGGCTGATATATGGGGTATCCCTGAGTTGCATATTTTGGCCAGATCTTTAGGGACCCCCCCTCACCACAAATCTATTATAACAGATTCCCAGTAGAGATATCTGTTATAATGGTGTCTTGCAGCCCTGTTTCATGTGTAGTCTGTTTGCTTACAAATGAAACCGGTCTCTGTCTCTGCAATTGTATTTGAAAGCCCCCCCGCCTTACATCTCTGTGCGGACAGAATCGTTTTATATGTCCGTATTGCAGACAATGGAAACACTGTATATTCTCCCGCCTTCTTCGTTGAAGAGCAGTAGAATACACAGATGTTTTGTTGGCTGCCATACCTTTTAACGTGCAGCCAGCTTGCATTTTTTTATTAAATGCTACCTTCTTACACTTGTGACTATTAAGCAAATCCTGCCTGACCTGCTCTATTACCATTGCTGCCTCAATCAGTGATGTCTCCTTCGCTGCATTCAAACGAATTGTAGTATCAAGATATGGAAACTTCCCCACAAACATACATATCATGCCTTGTGGGGTTCCTAAACCATGATCCTTGGTCACATTCCTATACATAGCTTCAAACTTTCCACAAAGAGACAAGGGCTCATCATGGATGGTAGGCCTGAAGTTACTTAGGACTTCTGGGGTGACGTCTGTATGCCCTGTTACCAATTTCATAAGGATGGAAAGTCTGTCTTCCTTATCATGAAACGGGCCATTCCTGGGGGCAATTTTTCCTATGACCTCATATCTTTGAAAAAGATGTGTAGGCAACCATAGCTTGAAGAGTTCCATGCGATATTCTGGAGGGACAGAAAATTTCTGGCAATGTCCCTCAAAAATATCACAGGAAGTGAAAGGATCTGCATCTGGATCATATGTAGGACTCAGTTTACATATCTTTAGCAGAAATTGCATCCTCTCCATGTTATGGAAAGAATGCAATTCTGCCATATTGCTGCGGCACAACTGTGAATTGGAAGTGGTCTGTTCCATGCCACTTCCTAATCCACAAACTGTGTCACCAGCAGTACTTGTGGCAGCTATTGGAGTGGTATCAGTCTGATCGGAGGCATCCATAGGCGCGGTCTCACTCTCATCTGTCCCCCTGTTTGCACTCAAAAGACAAATTTGCTTTGAGTGCAAATCTTTATGATGTGAGAGCTCAGTTATGGTCTTCTGCAGATTGCTAATTGTCTCATCCTTTTTGTTACCTCGGTCCTCAGGTCATCAATTATCACCTCTGTAGATGCTGCTTTTTCCTTATAGTCCGTTATCTCCATATACAGCTGTATAAAAACTTTATCAACATCTGCATAATATTTTTCTTTCTCAGATAACTGAGACTGCAACATGCTGATCTGACCGTCTTTTCCTACCAGTATCTCATCTTTTTCTTTAAATTGTGTCTCTAGACTAGAAACCCGTTCAACCACTTCTGAACAACAATGCAAATTCACAGGGGCCTTTGTCTCACACGTGTCCACCTTCTCCAGCTTGCTAATGGCATCATCAAATATGCACATCAGCTTAGCAAGCATGTGAAGCCGCTTGGATGTTTGCTTCAAGACACTACGCTTAGCTATGTGCAATTTATCATAGGAATCAGCTTGATCTACCAGAGATTCCCATAACATTTGCACAGATCCATTTGATCTAGGCAATACGGGGTTAAACGTACTGTATCTACTTAACCTTTGAAAAGTCCCATGTCCTGCTTTGTCACTCATGGCCATCCCTGCGATCTGTGTAACTCCTGAGTCTGCTGCTTGGGTCCAAGTAAGCCTCTTTTACCAACCAGCAGAATTCTACTGAAGAACTAGAAAAAAAATGAAAGAAAAAACAAAAATACAAAACAAACCTCACAGGTTATAATGAGAAACATTGAGCATCCCAGGAACTTCACTTAAATAGGTTCTATGTAATTAACTGCACTCACACTAGGACTCAGTGAAATTGTGTTGCCTGTCCGAATCTCCAAGGTCTAAATGCCTAAATTCACAGTATAACAGCAATTTCATCAGAATATCCTAATAGAGATTCATTAAAACAGTTGGGCCTGACTCGCCAATGAAAAGGGACAGTTTTGCTTATTGGAAAGTGGAGATTTATATCTATCCCCTTTTTCCGTCCTTTCTCTTCTATTCCCCCCAGACTGATGCCCTTGTTTCCCAAATAACCCGCTTATACTGTGTATTATTATACCTCTTCCAGTCCGTCATATATACCCCAGGAGTAACATACAAGCCTCGCAGATACTTATATATAAAAATAGTTTACTGAGAACATAGAGATGACAAAGAAATGGACATTATACATAAAGATACAGACACTACAAATAACACAATACATACAGTACACCACCACACACAGCTGCCTCCGTTCCTGTCCCCCCTGGCTGCTAAGCAATGTGGCTAATAATGTGTATGTATATAGAGTATTTCCAGAGTTCTGGATCTACACCAACTCACATCCAGTACCTGACCGTTAGTACATGTACATTTAGAGACTCATGCATAAATAGCATATATAATCTACTGGTAATACAATTGCAGACTATAAACATCTATATGTACACGTATAAAGTCTACTGGGATATTATACTAATACACATACACACATATAACCAGATATATACTTAGCTTGCTCCTGAAGTGCTGTTAGCCAGGGGGTCCAGGGAAAAGAGACCCACTACCTCCAAAGTTTCACCTATATCTTGCTGTGTTCCAGCCCCCCACACCATGGACTCCACCCTGAGACCACCCATGCCTCTTACGATGTGCCCTTCCTGCCTTTGATATGCTAACAAGGGACACCATGCTACAGGCAATACTGATATCACTCAATGGATGAAACTCACTGAATAATACCAGTATATGCTATATCATATTTGTGTGGTCATCAGGCTGAAGTTCTGGCTAAGAGCCATATTTTCCCCTAACATTGGCTATATGTTCGGACAATCGAGTCCGCAATAGACGTTTCGTTCTGCCCACGTACTGTTTTCTGCATGGGCATTGAATAAGGTAGATCACACCTGATGAGTTACAAGTCAAGCAGTCCTTGATTTCCCAAGTGTGGTCATTCTGGGTGGAAACAACCATATTAGTTTTCCGTGGTGCGTTGCTAAGACCACACGCAACACATTTGCCACACTTGTGAAATCCTTTTAATTTCAGCCAAGAGCCCATTAGGCCATTCTTAGATTTAAGGTTATATGTTCTGATAGACGGGGCTACCTTCAAACCTAAACTTGGTGCTCTTGTAAACGTGATCAATGGTTTAGTGGGTAGGAGATGGCCTATCAGTTTGTCGCTCAGTATGTGATGCCAATGTGTATTGATAATTCTCTGAATGTCTTTAAAATTATTGTTGAATGGAAGGATCAGCCTCGTTTTAATATTCTTTTGTACATCTAGGTCTTCCTTCATTTCCTTCTCCAGAAAAAACTTTTTCCTATCCTGTTTTCTTATTTTCTCCAATGCCCTGTCAATTAAAGTTTCGGGGTAATCC
The DNA here is from genome assembly GCA_033119425.1 of Bufotes viridis. Classification (NCBI taxonomy): domain Eukaryota; kingdom Metazoa; phylum Chordata; class Amphibia; order Anura; family Bufonidae; genus Bufotes; species Bufotes viridis. The sequence goes on from CM065590.1 coordinate 256,443,005, forward strand.
TTCTGTAAAAACTGATCTCTTAATCCTATGGCCTCTGTTTCAAAATCTAGGTCTTGTGTACAATTCCTTTTAATTCTCCGGAATTGTCCGGTCGGGATATTAAGTAGCCAGTTCGGTAGATGGCAGCTATTAAATTGTATAAAGCTGTTCCTCATGGCTGGTTTACAAAAGTTCTTACAGTTGTATCTATTCCCTTGTCTAGTGATCAGCAGATCTAGGAATTCTATATCATCCTTAATGTTGGGAGTGAATATCAGGTTGAGATGATTATGGTTAATCTCCTTTAGGAAACTATCCAGCTCATTTTTACCCTGTTTCCAAATAAAAATAATATCATCGATATACCGCTGCCAGAGGACCAGATCCGCCCCCAGTCTTGGAGTGATGGATTGTGACTCCCATTCTGCCAAAAATAAATTAGCATAACTCGGGGCGAATCTGGTCCCCATGGCGGTACCACAATTCTGTAAATAAAAACCTCCATCAAAATAAAAGTAGTTGTGGTTCAAAATGTAATTAATCCCTTCCACTACAAAGTCCATATGGGAATCACTCAGTCTTCCTTCTTTAATTAATTGCTGCCTAATCGCCATAGTGCCTTGTTGGTGGTCAATGACTGTGTAAAGGGACTGGATATCCAGTGTACCCATAATCCAATCAGGTTCCACCACCAATGTTTCCAAAATTTTGATAATTTGTGTAGTGTCTTTGATGTATGAATTGGTCGTTTTGACCAATGGTTGCAACTGTATATCTATATATCTGGATAAATTAGAGGTGATCGACCCTATGCCGGAAACTATTGGTCGCCCAGGTGGTTTTTTCATGCATTTGTGTACCTTGGGCAAGCAATAGAAGACAGGTAGTCTTTTCTGTGTACCCAAAATAAAATCGTATTCTTGTTGGGAAATTAATGTTGATTCCAGTCCCCTCTCACAGTACAGTTTAAGTTCTTGCTCGAACTGTACTACCGGATTTCCTTTTAGTTTAGTGTAGGTTTCACTCCCAGTCAATTGTCTTAGACATTCCTGATTGTAATCTACAGTGTCTAAAATTACAACCGCCCCTCCCTTATCGGCTGGGCGGATTGTAATCTCTTCATTGCTTTGTAGCTGTTTCAAAGCACTCCCCTCTTCTCTAGTTAGGTTGTCCCTATTCCTGGATTTTATTTTTAATCTCCTAATGTCCCTTTCTATATTTTTCTCAAAGGCAGCCATTTCTTTACTTATCTCTGTTCTAGGGAACCATGTGGATTTCTTTTTCAGTGAAGAGTGTCCTACCTTCTCTGACTTTGTCATATTAGTATCTCGGAGGTTTTTCAAAGCATATTTCTTCAAGCAAATATTTCTCATAAATTTTTGTAAACCAACATATGTAGAGAATCTATCTAATTTTTCAGTAGGGGCAAATTTTAGGCCTTTATTCAACAATAGTGTCTGTGGTTTGGTCAATGTGACTGAACTCAAATTAATAACTACATCTGTGTCTTTATTTAGTATCTCATGTGCTGATTTCCTCTTCCATTTACTTCTTCTAGTCCTTCTTGTCCTCCTCTGTAGTTTTGGTGGTGTGATCTTTGTGTGTCCCTGTGGTTTCTCCCTCTGTGTGTATAGTGTTCTTTTCTCTGTGTTTTGTGCTGATGATAATCCTCTGTGTGGTGATTTCTCTGTCTCAAATTGTATGGGTGTGTCGATACTTCCTGATTGTGTCTCAAAGGGGTTTTTTCCATATATCTGGGTGGTGTTCTCTCTTGGTATCTCATTCGTGGTTTGTGATGTGCAGGAGTGTGGTCTAAAAAATGTTCCTCTGATAGCTGGTCAAATCTATTGTTAACTGGTATTGTATAATTCGTCTGATTGTCTGTATTTCTTTTAATATATATCTTATTTGGAGTCTCCACCGGGTTAGTGGCCCTCATATTCTCAATGGGTTTCTCCATCCTTTGTTTGTTAGATATATTCAGATGCTTTTTGGTTTTCCTATTAATGATCTCACTTTCTACTTTATCTAGTCCCTTGCACAATTTTGTTTGCCATTCATCAAAGTCCTCATTTCTCGGGAGTTTTTCTATTTGTTCTTTTGATTTAATTATTTTCTCGTTTAATTCACCTAATATCTCCATTCTTCTTTTAATAATAAGTTGTATTAGTGAGACTGAATGTGAAACCAATAGAGTGTTCCATTCATCTTCAAATTTCTCACTATACAAATCCTGTGCCGGAGCTTTATTGATTTGTAAGCCTTTAGGTATCTTGCCATATGCTATGTACTGTTGTAGGGACCTAATTTCCCAGTGTTGTCTTAATTGTTTGTGTAGCAGACCTTCTAGATCCCGAAATATTTCTACCATACCCTTATTGTTCTCTTTTAAAACAACATCATCATCTAGGAAGACCTAGATGTACAAAAGAATATTAAAACGAGGCTGATCCTTCCATTCAACAATAATTTTAAAGACATTCAGAGAATTATCAATTTTAAAGACACTCAGAGAATTATCAATACAGATTGGCATCACATACTGAGTGAACAAAAATTGTAACGGTGGCTCACTCAGGTGATTGTATGGATGGTGCTTCAAGCCAAGCAGAGGGAAACCAACCCTCTAGAAAATAGGCAGACAATTGAGATTTAAATGATTGGCGAGCACTCCAACTGGTAAAGGAAAGTCATAAGTTTTTAATAAAATAATCTAATGATCTAATAAGATTTGTGAAGATAACCGAATCAGATCAGTAGAAGTACAAATATAAAATAGGATAAGATCAACAAATAAGATAAAAAGATAAACAAATAAGATAAAAAAAGATAAACAAATAAGATAAAAAAATCATGCATGCAATACACTCCTAGTCAGATAAACTGTGGTGGATCTATAATCAAATTGTGGGCTCAAGTTGAGTGATCTATATGGCTGAAGCCGTAATTGTTGAATTGAGGCCTCAAAACCAGAGTCTCTCCTATCTTGTCCTTCCAAAAAGTGCACTAGATCAGCTGGTTGTTATTTCGTGTACCGACATGTGACACGGGCTTTGCGGACTAAAGGTTGTAAAAGTCCGTATGTAGTTCTTAATGTCCAATCCTTGTTTGTGTGGATCAAGGTAAATGGTGGAGAATATTTTCCTCTTACCTCATAAGATGAATCGAGAGGTGAATAAGGACGCCACACGTGTAAGCGGGGATCGCGTCCTCCGCTATGCTTACCCGGCAGGTTCCCCTGAGGTCTCGCGATATTCGGCGTAGTTTCCTCTTGTCGCCTGGGAGACGCGTGCCTCAAACCGGGATATACTTATTAATATTACAAGTAGTCTTATTTTACAGCATGGCCATGCTTAGACTTTATGGAGTCCTCTCTTGGTGGGCAATCCAAACCAGACGCGTTTCAGGATAACTCCGATCCCTTTCTCAGTGGTATCGCCATTAATGCTGTGTCTCCATTTTATAACTGCCAGGGTTTCGTCAAACATGTGGTACTGGATTTTTAGATCAATTAGGATTACCAACGATAGTCTCCTGGTTAGTCCACATGTCAGTTACATTGGTAGCAAATTGAGCATCCAATTCCTTTAAGAACTAGTTACATATCTTATCATAAGAGAGTGTCTAGTATTAGACATCTGAAACAGGAAATCCCTCAAAAACGCACCTGCGTTTTGGGTGCGGTTTCGATGCGTTTTAATTGTAATCGTGCGTTTTTTCCACTCTAGATTCTTTACATATATCTCTACACAGTCAATAGAGCTTTTCGATCACATGTATTGCATACTCAAAATAAATCCATAACTGCACACACTGCAAAGCACATTGTAGATCTACAGTTATTGTTCAGTATCTAGAGGAGGGAAATTTCTAAAAGACGCACCTGCGTTTTCAATGCGATTATAATGCGTTTTTGTTATAATTGTGTGTTTTTTTTGCCCCTCAACTCCTTGTGTGTATCTTTACACAATCAATACAACTTATAGATTCCATGTGTTGCATATTAAAAATAAAAATAAAAATAAAACTAAATCATAAGGATATTCCACACTGGGGAGCATACTTCCAATTCATACTTGCTCTGCATAGTGGCATCTATCATGTATATATAGACTTCACTATTACGGGTTAGGTGGTTACACATCACTAATCTATTGTAACATTCTACCCACTACATCCATAGTATATCGTAGAGTTCACTCTTGATCAACGTATAACAGAATGACTTGGTGTCCCTCTGCTTGGCTTGAAGCACCATCCATACAATCACCTGAGTGAGCCACCGTTACAATTTTTGTTCACTAGATTTTCAACTCACCACTACGTGTGAGCTCCACAGGGAGACTGTATGGACATCTGGCACCATCTGGAAAGCAAAAAACGAACAGCAGACACCTTTGAATTTAATGATACTGATGATGTTGTTTTAAAAGAGAACAATAAGGGTATGGTAGAAATATTTCGGGATCTAGAAGGTCTGCTACACAAACAATTAAGACAACACTGGGAAATTAGGTCCCTACAACAGTACATAGCATATGGCAAGATACCTAAAGGCTTACAAATCAATAAAGCTCCGGCACAGGATTTGTATAGTGAGAAATTTGAAGATGAATGGAACACTCTATTGGTTTCACATTCAGTCTCACTAATACAACTTATTATTAAAAGAAGAATGGAGATATTAGGTGAATTAAACGAGAAAATAATTAAATCAAAAGAACAAATAGAAAAACTCCCGAGAAATGAGGACTTTGATGAATGGCAAACAAAATTGTGCAAGGGACTAGATAAAGTAGAAAGTGAGATCATTAATAGGAAAACCAAAAAGCATCTGAATATATCTAACAAACAAAGGATGGAGAAACCCATTGAGAATACGAGGGCCACTAACCCGGTGGAGACTCCAAATAAGATATATATTAAAAGAAATACAGACAATCAGACGAATTATACAATACCAGTTAACAATAGATTTGAACAGCTATCAGAGGAACATTTTTTAGACCACACTCCTGCACAATCACACAATCAGGAAGTATCGACACACCCATACAATTTGAGACAGAGAAATCACCACACAGAGGATTATCATCAGCACAAAACACAGAGAAAAGAACACTATACACACAGAGGGAGAAACCACAGGGACACACAAAGATCACACCACCAAAACTACAGAGGAGGACAAGAAGGACTAGAAGAAGTAAAAGGAAGAGGAAATCAGCACATGAGATACTAAATAAAGACACAGATGTAGTTATTAATTTGAGTTCAGTCACATTGACCAAACCACAGACACTATTGTTGAATAAAGGCCTAAAATTTGCCCCTACTGAAAAATTAGATAGATTCTCTACATATGTTGGTTTACAAAAATTTATGAGAAATATTTGCTTGAAGAAATATGCTTTGAAAAACCTCCGAGATACTAATATGACAAAGTCAGAGAAGGTAGGACACTCTTCACTGAAAAAGAAATCCACATGGTTCCCTAGAACAGAGATAAGTAAAGAAATGGCTGCCTTTGAGAAAAATATAGAAAGGGACATTAGGAGATTAAAAATAAAATCCAGGAATAGGGACAACCTAACTAGAGAAGAGAGGAGTGCTTTGAAACAGCTACAAAGCAATGAAGAGATTACAATCCGCCCAGCCGATAAGGGAGGGGCGGTTGTAATTTTAGACACTGTAGATTACAATCAGCAATGTCTAAGACAATTGACTGGGAGTGAAACCTACACTAAACTAAAAGGAAATCCGGTAGTACAGTTCGAGCAAGAACTTAAACTGTACTGTGAGAGGGGACTGGAATCAACATTAATTTCCCAACAAGAATATGATTTTATTTTGGGTACACAGAAAAGACTACCTGTCTTCTATTGCTTGCCCAAGGTACACAAATGCATGAAAAAACCACCTGGGCGACCAATAGTTTCCGGCATAGGGTCGATCACCTCTAATTTATCCAGATATATAGATATACAGTTGCAACCATTGGTCAAAACGACCAATTCATACATCAAAGACACTACACAAATTATCAAAATTTTGGAAACATTGGTGGTGGAACCTGATTGGATTATGGGTACACTGGATATCCAGTCCCTTTACACAGTCATTGACCACCAACATGGCACTATGGCGATTAGGCAGCAATTAATTAAAGAAGGAAGACTGAGTGATTCCCATGTGGACTTTGTAGTGGAAGGGATTAATTACATTTTGAACCACAACTACTTTTATTTTGATGGAGTTTTGTATTTACAGAATTGTGGTACCGCCATGGGGACCAGATTCGCCCTGAGTTATGCTAATTTATTTTTGGCAGAATGGGAGTCACAATCCATCACTCCAAGACCGGGGGCGGATCTGGTCCTCTGGCAGTGGTATATCGATGATATTATTTTTATTTGGAAACAGGGTAAAAATGAGCTGGATAGTTTCCTAAAGGAGATTAACCATAATCATCTCAACCTGATATTCACTCCCAACATTAAGGATGATATAGAATTCCTAGATCTGCTGATCACTAGACAAGGGAATAGATACAACTGTAAGACCTTTTTAAACCAGCCATGAGGAACAGCTTTATACAATTTAATAGCTGCCATCTACCGAACTGGCTACTTAATATCCCGACCGGACAATTCCGGAGAATTAAAAGGAATTGTACACAAGACCTAGATTTTGAAACAGAGGCCATAGGATTAAGAGATCAGTTTTTACAGAAGGATTACCCCGAAACTTTAATTGACAGGGCATTGGAGAAAATAAGAAAACAGGATAGGAAAAAGTTTTTTCTGGAGAAGGAAATGAAGGAAGACCTAGATGTACAAAAGAATATTAAAACGAGGCTGATCCTTCCATTCAACAATAATTTTAAAGACATTCAGAGAATTATCAATACACATTGGCATCACATACTGAGCGACAAACTGATAGGCCATCTCCTACCCACTAAACCATTGATCACGTTTACAAGAGCACCAAGTTTAGGTTTGAAGGTAGCCCCGTCTATCAGAACATATAACCTTAAATCTAAGAATGGCCTAATGGGCTCTTGGCTGAAATTAAAAGGATTTCACAAGTGTGGCAAATGTGTTGCGTGTGGTCTTAGCAACGCACCACGGAAAACTAATATGGTTGTTTCCACCCAGAATGACCACACTTGGGAAATCAAGGACTGCTTGACTTGTAACTCATCAGGTGTGATCTACCTTATTCAATGCCCATGCAGAAAACAGTACGTGGGCAGAACGAAACGTCTATTGCGGACTCGATTGTCCGAACATATAGCCAACATCAGAAAAGGCTATGAAAAACATTGTCTTTCAAAACATTACAGTGAAGTACACAACAAAGATCCATCTAATCTATTTTTTGTGGCATTGGAGAAGGTAGATCGCCATTGGCGGGGTGGTGATTATATAAAACAGATGTCGAGGATCGAATCACGGAGGATCTATGAATTCGGATCACTGTTACCAGTGGGTTTGAATAGCGAGGCCGAATTGTATGGCTTTTTATAGACCATGTGCCCATGTGTCGATTTCGTTGTCGCAGTCTGGCCGTTTCCCGACACTGTGACACCACAGGGGTTAGTTAAGTCTAACTACTTCTATCAAGTCATTCTGTTATACGTTGATCAAGAGTGAACTCTACGATATACTATGGATGTAGTGGGTAGAATGTTACAATAGATTAGTGATGTGTAACCACCTAACCCGTAATAGTGAAGTCTATATATACATGATAGATGCCACTATGCAGAGCAAGTATGAATTGGAAGTATGCTCCCCAGTGTGGAATATCCTTATGATTTATTTTTATTTTTATTTTTAATATGCAACACATGGAATCTATAAGTTGTATTGATTGTGTAAAGATACACACAAGGAGTTGAGGGGCAAAAAAAACGCACAATTATAACAAAAACGCATTATAATCGCATTGAAAACGCAGGTGCGTCTTTTAGAAATTTCCCTCCTCTAGATACTGAACAATAAATGTAGATCTACAATGTGCTTTGCAGTGTGGAACAACTTTATGGATTTATTTTGAGTATGCAATACATGTGATCGAAAAGCTCTATTGACTGTGTAGAGATATATGTAAAGAATCTAGAGTGGAAAAAACGCACGATTACAATTAAAACGCATCGAAACCGCACCCAAAACGCAGGTGCGTTTTTGAGGGATTTCCTGTTTCAGATGTTTAATACTAGACACTCTCTTATGATAAGATATGTAACTAGTTCTTAAAGGAATTGGATGCTCAATTTGCTACCAATGTAACTGACATGTGGACTAACCAGGAGACTATCGTTGGTAATCCTAATTGATCTAAAAATCCAGTACCACATGTTTGACGAAACCCTGGCAGTTATAAAATGGAGACACAGCATTAATGGCGATACCACTGAGAAAGGGATCGGAGTTATCCTGAAACGCGTCTGGTTTGGATCGCCCACCAAGAGAGGACTCCATAAAGTCTAAGCATGGCCATGCTGTAAAATAAGACTACTTGTAATATTAATAAGTATATCCCGGTTTGAGGCACGCGTCTCCCAGGCGACAAGAGGAAACTACGCCGAATATCGCGAGACCTCAGGGGAACCTGCCGGGTAAGCATAGCGGAGGACGCGATCCCCGCTTACACGTGTGGCGTCCCTATTCACCTCTCGATGCATCGTATGAGGTAAGAGGAAAATATTCTCCACCATTTACCTTGATCCACACAAACAAGGATTGGACATTAAGAACTACATACGGACTTTTACAACCTTTAGTCCGCAAAGCCCGTGTCACATGTCGGTACACAAAATAACAACCAGCTGATCTAGTGCACTTTTTAGAAGGACAAGATAGGAGAGACTCTGGTTTTGAGGCCTCAATTCAACAATTACGGCTTCAGCCATATAGATCACTCAACTTGAGCCCACAATTTGATTATAGATCCACCACAGTTTATCTGACTAGGAGTGTATTGCATGCATGATTTTTTTATCTTATTTGTTTATCTTTTTTATCTTATTTGTTGATCTTATCCTATTTTATATTTGTACTTCTACTGATCTGATTCGGTTATCTTCACAAATATTATTAGATCATTAGATTATTTTATTAAAAACTTATGACTTTCCTTTACCAGTTGGAGTGCTCGCCAATCATTTAAATCTCAATTAATGATATCGGCCTATAAGAGCTTGTTAAGGTAGGGTCTTTTCCTGGCTTTAAAATTACTTTAATATGGGCAGTGTTTCCCGTAGGCATAATGTCTCCCCCTTCCAGTATCGAATTGAAGATGGCCCTCTGGGGCGAGGAAGTCTCAGAAAGCAACATTTTGTAAAATTAGCTTGGGTAACCGCCTGGCCCTGGTGCTTTCCCTTTTGACAAAGATTTAATTGTCTTCATTATTTCATCGTCTGTGATCTGGGCATTGATACAGGTCAGGGCTTCCTCTGAAATCTGGGGGAGTCTAAGTTTGGACAGTGGCTCTCTAGCTTTATTACCATCTCATGGACCTTGTGAGTAAAGTTAAGCATAAAATCGTGCAAAACATTCTGTTATACTTTTCATATCTCGCAGCTTCCCACCCCTCTCATCTAGGATGCTGTTTATACACAACGTACCTCTATGCGATCTTGCCAAGGATGCTAACATCTTGCCAGCTTTGTTCCCAAACTTATAGAAGGAAGCGGATTTTTGGTCTAGGAACAGCCTGGACTGCGCCTCTAGATAGTGGTCATATAAGTGCTTGGCCGTCACCCAACCAATCTTAAGTTGGTCGGACGGGTCCTCTATGAAGAGCGTGTAAGCTTTTCTCACGTTTTCTGACGCCAGTTTATATTGCTCTCTGATTTTCTTCGGTTTAGCGGAAACATGGGAAATGATCGTCCCCTTAGTACTGATTTTGCCGTTTCACAGAAGAGAACATGGTCCTCTGCATGCGCTTTATTGTCTTCCGAAAATTCCCACCACCAGCCTAGTTTGTCTAAAAATCCTCGTCAGAGAAAAGATGGCTAGGGAGCCGGCATATAATATCCTGGCCCCTGGGGATGACCTCTGCTAAGTTGACCATTACAGGGGCATGGTCAGATATGACCATGTCCAGAATTTCGGCCCTTTCCACTCTGTGCGCATCAGTTGTTGTGAAGCTAAAATGTAGTCGATTCTAGGCCATGAATTCTGGACGTGAGAGAAATGGGTGAATTCTCTCTCGACAGGGTTGAAAAACCGCCAAACATCTGTTAGGTCTGTGGCCTGTAGAAATGAGTCTATCGAAGCTGCCTCGTGGCACAGCTATTTGATCATCATGTGGGTTTCTGCGGTCTTTCTCGCATCTCTGACTGCATTTAAATCCCCAGTCACCAGTAACTGTCCACTCCCTTCGCGAATTATCAACGGTGTCAGTTCTTTGAAATACGTGGCATGAGCTGAGTTAGGGCCGTATACATTAACAATCGTTAACTTGACCCCCGTCTGAATCTAGCGTAACAGAAATCAGTCTCCCAGAATCGTCACTATGGCTTTCAACTATGTTATGATTTACCCGTCTGTGGATAGGGGTTAATACTCCCGCCTTTTTATCTATAGACGAAGATCCCAGGACCTGACCTACCCACAACCGTTTCATACGCCAGAAATCTAGTTCCTCCAGGTGGGTCTCCTGCAGGAGTGCAATATGAACATCCAACCTCCTGAGATGTCTTAAGATTGATATTTGCTTTTGGGGGCCCTCAGGCCCTTGACATTCCATGACACAATTCTCATAATTTTACACTAACGCTTGGATATGTCAAAGGCCCTGCAGAATTACTAGGTTTCTCTTCCTACTGGGCTTTGGGAAATATGGTGGAATTGTTTGGATTTTTGTAGACATAAAGGTGGGCGGCCTAAAAGGCCCCCATCCTTTATGTCCATCCGCCATATTTCCCAAAGCCTTTAAATAAGTGCGGTTTTTATACATTAGTAATGAAAGGAGCCAGCTGTTATGTCACGTGTACCTGCCCAACTTCCTTGTCCAATTGAATCTGGTGACTTTGCACGATATGTGCGTGTGCTGATGTCATTATGCATGTCACCCGCACACATAACACCGCCTTGTTTGTTCCATTTCACCCTACCTCCTACCTTATCTCAAACTGGGCATGTCAACAGATTTTCTAGGATGTGTCACACAGGTACATTGCACATGTCATTGAACTTAATGCTAGGAGTGATGGGTCTAGGACCGTGATGGGCAACGTGCGGCTCTCCAGCTGTTGCTAAACTACAACTCCCACCATGCCCTGCAGTAGGCTGATAGCTATAGACAGGCTTTGCATGCTGGGAGTTGTAGTTCTGCAACAGCTGGAGAGCCGCACGTTGCCCATCACTGGTCTAGGAGATGTATCGGTATATATTTATCTAGACATATATACTAGGATTTATCAGTCCATTAATATTATGAAGAAATATTTGATAACTGGAATCCATTATTTATTATCTTCACTAAGATGGTAAGTGACATGTCTCATAGTAGTCAGTTTCACCACAATTATACTATTATAAACTCATGTGTGATCATTTCCTATATACTTAATGGCAATTGGAATACTTATTTGAATTCCTTATTTTAACTTAATACTTTTTCTGAATTTTTTTTTCTTTTAAAATAGATAGGGGCATCACAGAAATGTATGCACAGGGCGCTAGGCCAAGCTTTGTATATTACCTTAATCCTTGACGGAGTAGAACATGGCAGACTCCCGATGCATGTTTCCAAAATGTTAAGAAAAGCTTTAAAAGAAACCCCCAGTTTGTATTGGCATAAATATTCTACAGTTTTCAACCAGCACCTGGATCTGAATACTTTTATAATTGCATGTCGTTAAAAATTAAGTATAGCCACTGAGTTATTCAATAAAATGTATCTGTATAGCGCCATCTGTTTGTTATTTTTCCTTATTTCTTTGCCCTGCTCAATGAGAAGGCCGCACATGCTCAGTTCCATCCTTCAACTGTCTGCTGAGTTTTTATAGGGAGAGCATGGACACGCCCCCTTAGCTGCAGCAGAAAAGACACTCCCTTTGAGCTGTCAGCTTGGTATAAATCTAGCAGAGCAATGAATTGGGAGATCTCTGGATCCATGTGAGGTACAGGGCTGGTTCTAGCTTTCTTAGAAAGAGATTGTCATGTTTTTATGTTTCTATACTGCTACAAGAGGACATAGTTTTAAATTAGAGGGGCAAAGGTTTAAAAGTAATATCAGGAAGAATTACTTTACTGAGAGAGTAGTGGACGCATGGAATAGCCTTCCTGCAGAAGTGGTAGCTGCAAATACAGTGAAGGAGTTTAAGCATGCATGGGATAGGCATAAGGCCATCCTTCATATAAGATAGGGCCTGGGGCTATCCATAGTATTCAGCATATTGGGCAGACTAGATGGGCCAAATGGTTCTTATCTGCCGACACATTCTATGTTCAATATGATGTCTGATTTTCATTTTTACATTAGTCATGGCATACCTCATTAAGAATTAATGCTTACGGCTGTTGGCCTGACCGCGCTACATGGCGGACGCTTGACTAGAGCTCTCCCGCTGTCAGTGCCCTACCTAGCCCTTGTCTCAGCTATACCAGACCCACAATGAAGGACAAACATCGTGCTGGCCCAGGGGAACAGCGTGGAACCCCCAAGTAGCGCTCTTCAGCTGCTGTCATGGACAAATTCCTGCAAAAGGATATGCCTAGACCCGAGGCTCCTCAACCTAAGATGGCGCCGCCTCAGCAAGAAGAGGACATCGGCAGCGAGGTCTCAGATATGGACAGCGCCTCTGTCTCTTCGGCCAGGGGTGAGTCCCACACAATCTCAAGGGGCTTCCTAAAGGCAGCACTACGGCGAGCTCTTGCTCCTCTTGCCTCGGATTTAGCTGCAATAAGGGCGGATGTCCGCCACATTGGGGAGAGAGTAGACAGCCTAGAGCAGGCGCAGCAGGACATGGCTGTGTTCAATGACAGTGTGAATACAAATATGCGAGATCATGCTGCGAAGATTAATGAAGCGTTTCTTCAGCTAGAAGACCAGGAGAATAGAAATCGAAGAAAGAATGTGCGTGTGCGAGGATTCCCTGAACGCGAAGATAAAGAGGACACTGTGGACATTGTCCGCAGACTATTCGCGGCGCTTCTAGGTGACACGCGCGCGGGCGCCATTGTTATTGAGAGAGCTCATAGGGCTCTTAGGCCCAAACCCCCAGCCAATGAGTGCCCCCGGGACATCATCTGCGGTCTCCTCTCCTTCTGTGATACTTCTGCCATTTTGTCCAAAGCGAGAGAAATGGGTGATATAGCATTCGAAGGTGCCGAAATACAAGTGTTCCAGGATTTGGCTCCTTCCACCCTGCAGAAAAGGAGAGTCCTGAAGCCACTAACGGACAAGCTGAGAGAGGAGGGATCCCTTACAGGTGGCTATTCCCCTTTGGGTTATTAATCACCGCTGGCAACAAAAGATTGATTGTCCGTTCTCCGGAGGACTTACCTGGGGTTTGGGAAGCCTTGCACATAGCTCCCCTATCCATCGCCTCGTGGCTCCCAATCCCGGAGTTTTCAGGGCTTCCACCCCAGTCTCAGAACCACCAGTGGGAATTGGTGAAACACCAACGCCCGCCAAGAAACAGAAAGCGCGCTGTGAGGGAGAACCCGGCCTGAGGGCACTGGGGTCCATGTTTGGGTACAGGCGGTTATGGCCTTAGCTCTTATTTGGGGCTCAGCTATATATGATTCGCTCATATTTTCATTCATCTTTTGTTCGTTTGAATCACACTAATTTTATTAATGTTCTTTGTTTTATATCCCAGCAGCACTGACAGCATAGTAATAGAGGGGTATTGGTATATAACTTTCATTAGATAGCCAGCGTTGGGCTTGTGTGGTGGGGCCTGCACGATCAGGTTCTCAGGGTGTTTTTTCATATATCCCACCCGCACCCCCTCCAATTATGATCTTTTTTGAGCCTCAATTTGTTCTACATCTGTATGTTTTCTGTTCTGAACATGTCTACGTTAATCGTTCGTGTACTGTACGATCTTTTATTTAAGGGCAATATTTCAGGTTGGGCATTCGATGTGCATCATACACCACCTTTGACATTTTGGGTACGTTTATGAGAGGTCGAACAATCAATCTTACTTCATTTAATGTGAAAGGGGCTAACTCACCAACTAAGAGAAGCTGTATCCTCCAAATATTGCGCCAGCTAAAATCCGATATCATAATGATTCAGGAGTCCCATTTTAAAACCGGACGTATTCCTAATCTTTCTAGATCTGGCTTCTCTCAGTGGTACCATGCCACTAGTAATAGTGCAGCCTCGAAAGGAGTAAGCATCGGTATTAGTAGAAATGTGCCTTTTACTCTTAAGGATAGCCTGAGTGATCCGGATGGGAGGTATCTCCTCCTTAAGGGGCTCATGGGCGGTATGGAATATACCTTATGTAACGTATACGCTCCTAATGCTAATACTGTGAGGTGGCTTAGGGGGATGTTCTAGACCATCTCTATTTTTGCAGCTGGTACTACTATTCTGGGAGGGGACCTGAACATCACCCTTAGGCTCCATTCACTCGACCGTATGTTGTCCGCAAAAAGATCCGATTAGATGCTGTCCCATTCACTTTTCTTCCATTGCACAGCTCAGCAAAAAAAAATGAAACATGTCCTATACTTGTCAGTGAAAATCAGGACATGGCCCTATTGAAGTCTATGGATCAGCAAAAAAACGGAATGCAATCCGTTTTTTTGCGGACACGGATCCGTTTTTTTGCGGACAACATACGGTCGTGTGAATGGAGCCTTAATCCACTATTAGACTCTTCCTCTCGGAAGTCAGCAACGTCATACAAGGCTATACAAAGACTATACTTTTTACTCAAATCCTCATCGCTCTTATCAACGCTTGGACTATTTTATAGTGAGTAATAGCTGTCTTACCAGAGTTCTGAGAGCGGATGTTCACCATATCACCATTTCTGATCATGCTCCTATTTCCCTCTTCCTGACTTTAGCTGAGGTCCCAGAGAGAGAGTTTACGTGGAGGTTAAACCCCACATTATTGGACTCGCAGGATAGACTTAATTCCTTTTCTACCAAACTTAAACAATATTTTGAGACCAACCAGTCATCCTCAGTAGACCCGGCTTGCATCTGGGAGGCACACAAGGCGGTAATAAGAAGTGAGTTCTTGGCATTGGGTGCATTCTTGAAAAAACAATGTGCCTCTAAAATCAGTGGGTTACTCCAGGAAATAGCTATCAAAGAGAAACAACATAAAAAGTCTCTGGCCTTGGGGGTACAGGAAGAGTTAGTGGTTTTGAGAAATGCGCTTAAGGACGAACTGAACATCAGAGCTGCCAAGGCCTATATGAAAGTCAAACACATCCATTACACCCATGGCGACAAGGGCAATAAATTGATGTCCGCGCTTATCAAGAAGAGGAACAAACAGTTCCACATAGCTTCTTTGAAATTGGCCTCTGGTGTTTCCAGTTCCTCTACTAAAGATATTGCAGCAGCATTCTCCTCATATTATCAGTCATTATATAATCTAAGGGATAGCAAATCTCCTAGTGAGAAAGAGAAAAGGTCGCTATCTATTTCCCGCTTCTTACAATCACTCCAGTTGCCTACCATCAGTGCAGAGGATGCTAATTCTCTTTCTGCACCTATCACATTAGCAGAAATTAAATTAGCCCTGTCCTCCACTCCGTCAGGGAAAAGCCCAGGCCCTGATGGGCTTCCCGTTGCTTACTACAAGAAATTCTTTCCAGCCCTGGGCCCTCACATTTTGTCCTACTTCAATGCACTAAGAGATGGTACTCAACCATCTAAGCAGTCTCTGGAAGCACATATTGTTGTGCTTCCCAAGCCAGGGAAAGACTCAACGGTAACATCTAACTACCGGCCCATATCTCTGCTTAATGCAGATGTAAAGCTGTGGGCAAAGATTCTAGCCTGTCGTGTTGCGCCCCTACTGACAAAAATACTGTCTCCTGAGCAGACGGGCTTCGTCAAGGGCAGAGAGGGTAGGGACAATTCATATAGGGTAATCCAGGCTTTAGAATATGCCAAACGTAAGAACATAGGTCTGACACTTCTCGGCACTGACGCTGAGAAAGCGTTTGACCGGGTCGACTGGTGTTTCCTGGAGCTAACGTTACAAAAGTTTGGGTTCCCTCCCATCTTTTCTAGGGCAGTCTTGTCCTTGTACTTGAATCCTTACGCTAAGGTTAGGGTGAACGGCATCCTTTCCCCACCTTTTCTTATTAAGAATGGGACGCGGCAGGGATGTCCTCTATCTCCCTACCTTTTCATAATGTGCCTAGAGACTTTGATTCAGGCCATTAGGCAGCACAGAGATATACAGGGGCTGGTGATCGGCACACGCATGCACCAGGTGGCGGCATTCGCAGACGATATGCTTTTATTCCTTACGGATCCGGGCACAGCATTCCCAGCTTTACTCTCCCTGTTTGAGAAATTTGGTGACCTCTAATTTCAAAATAAATTTTTCAAAATGTTCAGCAATAGGACTGAATCTGAGCCCCAGGGTAAAAAGAGATCTTATCGCTAGATTCCCGTTTCAATGGCCACCTTCCCACCTTGTATATTTAGGGGTAAACATATCTCCTGATGTGGACAGGATATTTTCCCTGAATTTCCCCCCTTTGCTGAGAGATATTGCCAGCCAATTGAAAGATTTAGTTATCCCTTTTATGTCCTGGATAGGGAGGAAGAATCTATTAAAAACCTTTATCACTCCAAAGTTACTTTATCTCCTACAAGCTGCACCGATTTATATACCAGCTAGCTATTTCCTGGAAGTACGTAGACTTTTTTCTTCTTTCATGTGGAAGCAAGCTAAACCTCGTTTGTCATACCGCCTTTTGTCTCTCCCCAGGTGTAAGGGTGGATTTGGTCTGTCCGACATAGCCTCTTACTATAGGGCCATCCAATTGCGCCAGCATATATTGAGCTTCTCAACCCTCAAGTGGATAAATTGGGGGTAGATATTGCTCGCACAATGCTATCTGTACGGGAGATGGCTATGCTGTGGTCGGTTCCGCACTCGCCCCATTCCGACTTGACAGCCAGTGTCACCCTTTAAGGTGCCCTATACACATGGCAGTTATTATCTACAAAGTTGGGGTTAGTGAGGTCGCCTTCAGGCTTAGCCCCGGCTAGGGTCCTGCCCTATTTATTAAAGTATGACTACAAAGATGACTTAGGGATATGGCCTTCGCTAAGTAACTGCACGATCTCAGACTTGCTAAAAGACAATTCTATACCCTCTTTGGAGAGGATCAATGGGCAATATGTATCAAGACCGTGGTCCTTGGCACATTATAATCATTTTTACGAGTTTTGCTCTAGATTTCTAAAGCGGAAAGTGCCTCCTCTGGCAGACTCATGGTATGAGAAGTTGCTCACTGACCCACTTCCGAAGAAAGGGCTTATTTCTATGTTATATCTTAGAATACTAACAGAATCAGAGGTTAGTAAACCTCATTATATTGCCCAATGGGAGAGAGACCTAGGCTCTTCCTTCTCCGAATATGATGTCAAACGCATTCTAATACGCTCACATGGTTGGTCTAAGTGCACTAGAATTCAAGAAAATTCTTTTAAAATAGTCACAAGGTGGTACCGCACTCCAGAAACCCTACACAAGATGAATGCTGCAGTTCCGACGGAGTGCTGGAGGTGTCAGGCTGATATGGGCTCTATGCTACACATTTGGTGGAGCTGTCCGAGTATTGCGGAATTTTGGAGTAATGTACAGACCGCCATGAGCCAGATTAGCCTGGACAATGTCCAGCTTACGCCCACCTGGGTATTCTTAAATAATCCCCAAAGTGAGGTCGGGATGACACATGGTTTTTTGAAGCATATGCTTATTGCTGCGGCTAAACTAATCATCCCACGATATTGGCTGAGGGAATGTGTTCCGTCTATAACAGAGTGGATAGAAAAAGTTCAGGAATTCTATAGGATGGAAGAGCTTAGTAGTTGGGCCTCCCTGTCTCATGACCAGTTTCTCAAAGTCTGGGCACCGTGGAGGACGTGGTTTGAGAGTCGTATGAATCAACATGTTAGCGGGTCATAGACTGTGACTAATGTTCTTTTAATTACTTTATGTATACTTGCATATGTATTTTACTTTGGTGTTTACTTCAGAAGGTTTCCACCTCATGGTGGGTGTCGACTATTTGTTCGCATCATATTCTTAGTCCTATCCTCATGGACTCTTCTTTTGATATGTCTAGCCTCTTTTGATGGTATACTCATCCTTTTCCATCTGTAACTGATTTCTTGTTACCCGGCTCAGAATTGATTCGCATCTGTAAACTTCTTGCGGTGGTGGTGTCACAACTAGTAAGCACATAGCGCCTCGCTGTGGCTCAACAATAATGCCCTGTTTGTTGTTGTTATAAGTTTTAAGGGTTCACTCAAAACCTTCTGAGATTGTATTTATGTGATGTTTATTGTCGCATGTAATTGCATTGTCAATCTCTTAATAAATAAAGATTTACAAAAAAGAATTAATGCTTACAGAGGCTGTTTGTGTGGAAGATCATGTAGATTAGTAACACAAAATGTTCCCTTTTTTTAAAGAATTTGGATAAAAAAACTCTTTCCATGTATACTTACCAAACAAGGTGTATAAAATTACTTTTAAAGCATAGTCACTGTTTTATTTATTTATAGTATAGGCAGGGCTGTATTTGCCATTAGGCACCCTGAGGCACAGTGGCGTAACTATAGTGTTATGGGCCCAGTGCAAACTTTGGATTGAGAAGCCCCCCCAACCCCCACCCCAATTTATACAAAGAGGTGGCAATTTTTTTTTACACTAAGCCCAATGCATGGCTACACTCACCCAGTCCTAACTAATAAAATCTGGTCTTACCTCATCCAGAGTGTCGCTGGCATTAACGTGATGTCCACTGGATCCGGAATAAGGTCCCTGTAGTGACAGAGAAAAAAAGAATATTCACATAAGGAAGGGATGGTGACTGCCCCTGTGAAATCACCAGCAGGGGGCGCTGTGCTGGCCTGTAAGACTGAGCCATACCAATGTATATCAGGGTAATCTAGGACATTTCCCCTAAGTGCTACCACACAGTACTAATGCCCACATTTTGGACCCTCACAGTAATGAAGCCCACCTTGTGGCCCCTTCATAAAACTTATGTCTTCCTTGTGGCCCCTCACAGCAGCTATACCCACAGTTGTTCCTGTCAAGTAGTTATGCCCACTTTTGTACCCCCTCACAGTAGTAATACCCAGATATGTGCCCCTAACAGTAGTTTTGGCCAGATATGTGCCCCCTCACAGTAGTTATGCCAAATGATGTGTCCCCTCACAGTAGTTTTGGCCAGATATGTGCCCCCTCACAGTAGTTTTGGCCAGATATGTGCCCCACTTACAGTAGTTATGGCCAGATATTTGCCCCCTCACAGTAGTTATGCCCAGTTATGTGCCCCCTCACAGTAGTTATGCCAGAATATGTGCCCCCTCACAGTAGTTATGCCAGATTATTTGCCCCCTCACAGTAGTTATAATCTGGCATAACTACCGTGAGGGGGCACATAATTTGTCATAACTACTGTGAGGGGGCACATAATTTGTCATGTGTCCCCTCACAGTAGTTATGCCAGATTATGTGCTCCCTCATAGTAGTTGTGCCCACATATGTGCCCTTTCACAGTAGTTATACCTTCATATTTGCCCCCTCATAGTAGTTATGCCCATATGTGCCCCCTCACAGTAGTTATGGCCAGATATGTGCCCCCTCACAGTAGTTATGGCCTGATATGTGCCCTCTCACAGTAGTTATGCCAGATTATGTGCCCCCTCACAGTAGTTATGCCAGATTATGTGCCCCCTCACAGTAGTTATGCCAGATTATGTGCCCCCTCACAGAAGTTATGGCCAGTTATATGCCCCCTCACAGTAGTTATGCCAGATTATGTGCCCCCTCACAGAAGTTATGCCCAGTTATGTGATCCCTCACAGTAGTTGTCAGATTATGTGCCCCCTCACAGTTGTTATGCCTTCATATGTGCCCCCTCATAGTAGTTATGCCAGATTAGGTGCCCCCTTAGTGACATACACAGTCCCCAGATAGTATAATGACCCCCTGTAGCACAAGTATAAATAATGTCGTCGCTCCCCCCCCTGTAGCTCCACTCCTTCATGTAATGCCTCCTTGTGGTGGTAGTATAAATAATACTCTCCATCCATTTAGTGGCTACCCTTTTGCCCCCTGTCTGCAGCTTTATGGGGGGAAAAAACAAACAAACACAAACTTACCTTTTTCACTGATGACACGCTCCCACATTCATCGCGCTGCTGGCTGTGCTGGAGGCCAAGTGCCGGGCTTTCATCGCTCCTCCAACAGCCAGCAGCACCATGTACAGCCTGCAGGAGGAGTGCCGCAGCTCAGAAGAAAAGTGAAGCAGGGAGCGGAGAGGTTTTCCTGCTTCACTCTGGAGACCAACAGCCCGGCAGTGACGAGAACTACCGGCTGAGTACGTGCACCCTCTGCTACCGCTATCGTTACGCCCCTGCCTAGGCACATGCCTAGGACACCATGAAGTGTGGGGGGGGGGGGGCAGCACTGTACTGTGCAGCTGCAAGTTCCCCTCCTGAATGCCTGAATGCAACTGTATTGCTGTCCGCATTTGAATACTGCAACGGGGAACAAGAGCCCATGATTCCCTGCCCTGCTGTCCATTCTCATAGGCCTCAGGCTTACTTCAGTAAGCTTGAGACCTATGAGGCAGTAAATCCCACCGCAGGCGGATTCGATGACATCATTGTGCATTCCTGCCCCAGTACTCAGCTCAATGATGTAATCGCCATTGGCTGCCTGCATCCTCCCAGTGTTCCAAGCCATGGGCAGGAAGAGGTCTGAATTGCAGATGGTGCGGGATTTAGGTGAGTGAAAGGGTCCATTCACACGTCCGTGTGTATTTTGTGGATCCGCAAAACATGGACACCAGCAATGTGCGTTCCGCATTTTGCGGATCGCACATCGCCGGCACTATAATAGAAAATGGCTTTTCTTGTCCGCAATTGCAGACAAGAATAGGACATGTTCTATTTTTTTCAGGAACGCAATTGCAGATCTGCACTTCCGGGTCCGCAATTGCGGATGCGGGCAGGACATAGTGTGTCCCCATAGAAATGAATGGGTCCGCAATTCCGTTCCGCAAAATGCGTAACAGAATTGCAGACGTGTGAATGGACCCTTATTATTTTTATTTTTCTTACCTGGCCACTTGGGCACATTACTTACGGGGGCTTTTTGGGGACTACATTACTGTTGGGGGTACTGTGAGGGGAGATTACTATGAAAGGACATTACTGTAGGGGACATTATTGTGGGGGTGCACTGTGTAGGACTTTACTATGTGAGAACATTATTGTTGGGGGACATTACTGTTGGGTCACTGTGGAGGAAGATTACTGGCAATGCTATAGAGGGCATTACTCAGGATTTTTAATACTGGGGTACTGTAGGCGCCATCACTGGGGCATTTTTTAATACTTAGACATAATAAAGGGCATCACTGCAGGCATTTTTAATACTGTAA
The DNA here is from genome assembly GCA_033119425.1 of Bufotes viridis. Taxonomy (NCBI): domain Eukaryota; kingdom Metazoa; phylum Chordata; class Amphibia; order Anura; family Bufonidae; genus Bufotes; species Bufotes viridis. Next base: position 256,464,627 of record CM065590.1, read on the forward strand.
CACTATAGGAGGCATCACTGGGGTATTTTGATACTTAATGCACTACAGGGGACACGGCTGGAACAATTTTTATTACTGGGGGAACTATAGGGGGCATTACTGGCGGTGTTTTAATACTGTGGGACAAAAGGACTTTTTTTTGTACTGGGACACTATTATTACTGCGGGCAAAATACTAGGGCATTATTATTGCAGGAGGCACTATAGGAAACATTATTAATACTTATAGCATTTTTACTATGGTGGTTGTGCTTAAACACTATAGGAAAAAGCACTGGCATGTGTGCGCTTCCATGGTCCCAGTCACCAGAAAGGCCGGCTCTTTTTCCTATAATGTGCAAGCACGGTGATCACTGCTGGATTACAGGGTGGTCGTAACCATGGAAACAAGCAGTGCATAGTGTGATGGAGAAATTAACGAAAATCAAAAACCAAAAAATTGTATACTGATATAGTACAATTGTTAGGCCTCAGCTACTTATATAGAGATACCAACACAACACCTGTGCTATTTTAGAACATAACTTTTACTAATTAACGGTTAAAAACCGATGAAACCCAAAAAAGTTCTCAAATTAACAGTGATTATAATAATATCTCAATGGATACCTGTAGACAGACAGTCCTTATGGTAAAGGAAACAAGGAAAGATCTTACCCGATCCCAGGGTGTCAATCAGTCTGCTACGACCGTCTGTGGAAGTCCAGACGGTTTGTATAGTGCAGTTAGGCTTGTATTACTGTAGGAGTGGTTTCATTGGGACAGGGAGCTACATAGCCCTAGAATACACCCTGGATCATATGTTGGAATAGGGGCTATTACTCCCTGCCTATTAGTAATACAGAGCACCCGCCCTGATCATCCGGAGACACAAACACGGGCGGTGAGACGTGGGTGTTGGGTGACACTTCCCCACACCATTTTCAAGACGCGGACCATTGTCTACGACCGTCCCCAAAATAATTGGACCTGCCTACTTACCTGGCATCTTCAATCAATTAAACTACGTACAATAAGCGTTGACTCTCTAAGACGGCATTTCCCCTGATGAGTCCTTGTATAGCGGGACGAAACATGTTGGGACATTAGAGAGGGACATAAATAGAGAATTAGGCCCCCAATAGGGACAGGTTCCTGACGGGGTCGCCCCTATCGGGGCAGGTGATCTGTATTACTGATAGGCAGGGAATAATAGCCCCTATCCCAACATATGATCCAAAAATTAACGAAACCAGCAAAGGAGGCAATATGGACAATCACAATACATTAGTAAGGGCCCTTGTATTAACTTTCTCTACATGATAAATGCCATTTGCTGAAGTGACACAACATGTGAGCGGACGCACGGTGCTTGGCTCCCTGCTGAAAATCCTGTAAACCTCATCCTCCCCGCTCATTTGGAGGCTATCTCGCCCGTTCCTGTTCGGGAGCTCTCCCCCCAGTGCCCTACAACCGTTTCATGGCACGATGAGACGCTAGAAGGCTAAGGAGAAGAAGGGGAAAGACAGTGATTGCGCCACTCCTGTACAGCAAAATGGCGCTGGCCAGTCTGTGAGGCCGTCGGATGTAGCAGCGTGTCTGGAAAGATTCGCACATTCAGCTGAGCCTGTGACTCCTGCTCCGACACCGGAGGCTCATTCTGCAGCTGTACTCCAGAGCCAGGCAGCGCTCTCACTCCGGGATGACTCCTCGGCTAAGGACCCTGAGGTCAGTAATATTATGGGGAAGATGGCCGCCTCAGTGTGTGAACCCACCATAGGAGACGTCCTTTCAGCGGTGGCACAGTGTAACACGGCGCTGGCCACACTAAATACTAATGTGGGCAGCATGAAGGAGGACATTGGGCTACTCAGGCAGGAATATGCAGCAAATCAGAGAACGTATAGCGAAATGGAAGGTCGTATAAGTGACCTGGAAGATCAGATGCCGCCGGTCAAACGAGACATGCAGCAGGTGATTCATAATGTCACCATGCTCATCTCTAAAACTGATGATATGGAAAACAGACTGCGCCGCAATAATGTCTGCATGATTGGTGTGCCTGAATGCACTAAAGGTGCTGTGCTGATGCTGTAACATTTGTGGAAAAATGGCTGACAGAAAAGATAGGTAAAGACAAGTTGTCACTACTATTTGCCGTAGAACAGGCACACCGGGTGCCGTTTTGTCACCTCTCCTGGAGCACAACCACGACCTTTGCTGCTTAGAGTGCTTCACTTTCGGGACCGCGATGCCATATTGAAAGGAGAAAGAGACAGTGCGGATCTGACCATCAATGGAAACCGGATCTCTCTCTTTCCTGACTTTTCTGCAGAAGTCCAGAAGAAGCGAGCATGTTTTCTTAAACGAAGGCTGCGACAACTACAGCTACCGTATTCAATGTTATACCCTGCCAGACTGTGGGTGGTGGCGAAGGATAAAACGCACATGTTTGAGGATCCAGTTGCAGCTTGTCAGTGGCTGGACTCTGTTGAAAAGGATCTACGTAGCGGTACCTGAACTGTTATGTGTTTATAAGTGATCGTAACACTATTTACAGTCTCCTTTTACTTTA